>JAWRVZ010000220.1:375000-387500 GCA_037043235.1 Rhodeus uyekii | reverse complement strand
TGCAAGTCACTTTGGATAAAAGCGTCTGATAAATGCATGAATTAAAAGACACATTTCTTTAGCCCAGTGTTCACATAGCATCTCATGACCTGCTACTCTAGCTATATCAGATCAAATAAACACAATTATGTTTGACTAAAGTTATGAACAGCAGCTACGCCGATTATACATTTCCATTTGCTTTTCTGCTTTATCTCAGGATGCCGAGAGTACGTCAGTTCCGGTGCAGGACTTCAGATCAAGCAAACTTTGAACGCTACATTTCTATAGTGTAATCATTATGTTCCCTACTTGTAATAATGACTTAAACAAGCTTATTGTTTCTGATTACCATTGTTATCAGTGTGTGATTTGTATATGCACTCGCATACGGTCACCTCAGATAACAGAAAAAATGCATTTTCATGCAAACTTAAATAAATCGAACCGAATATATGTGCATTTTCAGGGTCGTATCTTGTGACATCACATCCTGTTTTCGGTTTGCTTACATGTGTTGGGTCTGTGTTGCGATCGCATTTCATTCGAACCGCAGCAGAGTTGGATTGGTTTCAGTGTCTCCAGGGTTCGGATGGGAGCAAAAAACAGAGCAATCGCACCAGGGTTCGGTTTAATCCAACCAAACATGCCAAGTGTGAACACACTCTCATTTACCGGCCAATGCAAACATCAGCAGTGCAAGTATCTGGCCAAAAGATTATACTGTTCCGGAATAATGACAGCTTCTAACTAGGAAACACAATGGACAATGTGTTACAAAGTCGATGTTTGTTGATGTTGATGTGTGTGTTTGTGTGTGTGTGTGCGCACAGAGTGGGAGGAAGTTTGATGAAGGGCTCAGAGGAGGAACATGAGACTTCAAAGTCACATCAGTGGTCTTTCATCCGCTCACTATCCGTGATTCAGTAACCGGATCATTCTGTGCTCTGCTTCTGCTACAGAGATGCAGCAAAACAAACCCTGTGGTCCTTTGAAACTACACACATCTAAAACATCTCATGCTTGTTCTTGGAATTTGAGCAAACTGTACATTTAATAATGCAGCTGTATAAATGTCTCGGACTTTTTTATCCTTTTCTACACCCTTTATCATTGGACAGGACTGATTCACATCATTTACACGTGACAGCTCAGAACAAACACAAAGTGCTGCAACAATACAGAGCACGATGTGTGCTAAATAAATCAAAAGGTTAGATGTTCATGGTTGCAATGCCCCACGTTAACGTTGAAGTCAAGTGATGTGCTTCCAAACTTTTTTACATTTTTTAAATTATTTATTCATTACTGTATAGTTTTGAGCATTTACATTTTACAACTCAAACGCTCCTTAATGTGAAAGAACTTTTCCATTAAGGTGCAATATTTGCAACGGCTATTTTTTGTTTTTACCTTTATATGGGTCATTTTTATAATTAGCTTTTTAAATGCATATTCTATGTTGTCTTTTATGCCAACCTATTTAATGATTGTTACCAATATCAGCATCAACAGTACGAGTAACAGTATCAGCCTTTTTATTCTTCCATTTTCCCCTCAAATCCCCCGTCAATTTCTGTCCCAACATCAAATCCAATCAAAACCCAAATAAAAATGAGAATATTTACATTTTAAATTTATGCATTTATCAGACGCTTTTATCCAAAGTGACTTGCATTGCACTCAAGAAACACGTTGACATTCTAATCAGTTCTTGCTTTCCCTGGGAATCGAACCCATGACCTTGATGTTGCATGCGCCGCACTCTACTGTTTAAAGCCTATTTTATTTAAATGCAATTAATTAAACTGACTATCCTGCAAAATGTCATCACAACGAGGTGATTTAACATATTTACCATTTTTGTGTTGAGACTCACCAACACCATTGGATTGTTCTATTCCTAAGTGTCATTTCTCTATGCAGCAATGCATTATGGTCCATCTGTCAATCTTCTTAGCGCCTTCTCTCACAGGAGTCCTCCGAGGACCAGCCCAGTGATTCTGCTCGAAAATCACATCAAATCATCCAGCAGACTCAAAGCGACATAGCATATGCCTCATCTTTTATTGATGGCATTCATCCCAGACCTCTTAGAGAGGAAAGTCACCCTCCAGCCCTTGACACAGAGTGACCGAAATATGAGAGTTCATTGAGCCGCAGTGCCAGGCTGTGTGAGATTACAATACTAAGACCACAGAGCAGCAATGAGTCTTTCTTTATCCAAAACCATCCCAGAATATCCTGCCTGTGCTCTCGTGTCCACCCAATCAAAGTGAAGCATTAATCCACACAATTTGTTGCATCCTTAGTTTATAAAAATGCATTAAAATACTAGAAATAGATATACACAAATATTCAAATTCTGGCCAATACCAATGAGTCGAGAATTACTTACACTTTATGGCCAATAATCAATCAAAGGCCCGTATGAACTAATAATAAATGAATTAAAAATAAAACATGGAAACGTTTTACATGCTACAAGTGAATTCATGCATGAAAAAATATATTTTCTTTTAGATATGCTTAAATTATTCATGTGATTAACTTATTCGGTAGTTGGCAATGTCGCTTTATAAAGAAAGACTACTGTATTTTCCCGCATATAACCCGCGGGTTATACCAGATGTTACAAACCCCGCAGGGACGCGGGTTATATAAGGGTGCGGGCTATAACACGATTTATTTACGTGTAATAATATTTCAATAAATTTGTTACGTCCCTCAGGACGTTTTGTGTTTTTTTCTATCTGTTTTTCTTTCTTGCGAGGGTTGGCTGTGCTGCATGAGGGCGGGCTCTTCTCCTCTCATCCGATGATCAACAGCTGTAGAATCACTTCTTAAGGGACGAGCTGCTGCACAGCGGGAGACACTGATTTTTATTTTTATTCTGATTTTCTTATTGTGTGAATTTCGCGCACAAGCACTGTGTACCGAGCCTGAACAGTTATGATAATTGACGTCATGCGAGCAACATTTGAAATTCAAATGTGAACTTAGACAAAATAGTTCATAAATCTATGGCTGCGGGTTATATAAAGGTGCGGGTTATGCCCACGTTTTTTTTACACAAACCCCGCGGGATATATGTGGGTGTGGATTATCTGCGTCTGCGGGTTATATGTGGGAAAATATGGTACATGCCAGTAGACTGAACATGTAATCCATGATGTCACTGTTTTCACAAATTCACATTTCGTAGTTGACACAGAGATAACTAAGGAATATCCTATTTTATCCCTTTCTTAAATTCAAAAGAGATAAATTGGAGGATTTCTTGCTAGCTTGCTAGAGTTTTGCAGCACTTGCGCCGTGACCCATGTGTCAGAAAAGGTCAGAGGTCAGACTGGCTGCCCTGCACGTCAATCAAGTGACGCATTTCATAGTGAGAACGGATGATGGGCTGAACGTCTGCTTTGTGAATTTGATGAGATCTATCCACACTACCTTTGCCATCGACCAATAGATCGTGATCCCCTGTGCATTTCTTTCCTTCACATTGATGCGCTTTCTTTCCTCTCTAAAATACAGCCGACTGTTGCTAAATTGTAGGACTTGCTAGATAATAAAGTGTTATTAAACTGCATTAACCACAAAAGAGATCCTGATCCTGTTGACTGCTATGGAAGTCAATGGGATCCATCAACCGTTAAAATATCTTCTTTTATGTTAAACAAAAGAAAGAAACTCATACAGGTTTGGAACAACTTGAGGGTGAGTGCAATTTTGGGGGAACGAGCCCTTTAACAAAAAACACAAGCTCCACAGTTCTCTCTAACAATGGAAATGTTGCACCACAGGCTTATACTGTCTCCTGCATCACTGGAGCCACAAACGGTGCCTTTCTATTTTAAAACCCTCACAAAAACTGAGTCAAAACTATTTTCTGTGATAATCGACATCACGCCACAGACGCCGCTGACTTGCATTGAGTGCGAAACAGTCCTCAGATCTCAGACAAAGCAATTGCACAGAACGCCTCTCAATAATCTGCCTCCATTTATAAACGGACAATCTCTGATCGATAGACTGACCTCAGAGCCATTCAACCCCGCTGAAGCATTCAGCAAGCAATAACTGCACATTGTTTCGAAAAGAACTGGAAACGGGCTACAAATACGACCCTGTAACGCAGCGATCGGACTGTTGGTTCCACGGCCACAGCAATCAATCTCCATTTGGAGGAGCCGCCGTCTCGCAGCAAAACTGGGCTTAATGAGACACATCCGGACAAACCGGAGCGCTGGAGGCCGCGCGGTTCATCTTCTCTTCTACTACAGCAAATAAAACATCTCTCAAAGCAGTTTCTTAAATCATCCAGTCGTCCGGTGCTCGTAAGTGAGGGCTGTATGATAACTAGCTAAAAACCAATATCCTGTTTTGGGTTGCACTCTAAATCGAATTTCTGATTCTCTCGATTAGTTAAGCATACTCAGGTGACCACTGGTGAAAACATATTGATATGTCTTGCATTTGTAATAAACTTTCATGGTTACGGTTGCCAGATGTCAAGATTAAATTCCCTAATCAGAGAAAACACACACAAACAAGATGCAGTCCAGCAATCTTCATTTGAGATCTTCTGTTTTTGTAAATGTACAGAACAACCTTCAAACCTTCTCAGTGATGAAGTGCAATAAATCCAACCATGGATCAAGGATTGTGCTTGCTAAATGAATTGCACTTAAATCTTTTTTGCTGTAGTTTTAATAGGAAAACATTAAAGTCAGTTATAATTATTGGTAAACAGCCTATAATAAATATGAAAACTAGATAAAAAATAAACCATGCATATGGGTTGACATTCTCTTGACTTGTCTTTATAGGTGTAAGTGCAATAATACTAATGAAATGTACCAAAAATGAATTCTAGTTTATTCTAATTGATTATAATTTTGAGCAAAATAACCCGGATTATCAGTTTAATCTTTATGCAGCATGATGGAAATTTTAATTGACTAAAACTAAGCTAAAGCAACTTAGTATCTTAAAATATGTCAGTGTTATTGTTTTGTCTCAAGATTCACACCAGTTATTATTTATCTGAGGCACGTTTATAAAAGCTACTTAAATGTCCCAGTTGAACTACAGCTTAATCCTGGCTTAATCTAAACCCAGTCTGTGGAACCAGGCCTCAATCGACTGAAATGTGAGTAAATACAAACAGGATGAGGTTGAATAAATATGATAAAAGCTAAAAAGTAAATTTTACACAGGACTAAGACAAAAAAATATAACTGTTATTATAATGTGATCCTCAGCTGAAGCATCACAGTGCAGCCGTAATTGTCAGCGATGAACATGAGGCTGGTACTCACGGCTGGCAGAGCTTGACCAGGTCATGGTCGGTGGTGTTTGGCGGTAACCCGCGGATGTAGAGGTTAGTTTTACTGAGCTGCTCCCAGCCGGCCGTGCTGCTGCTGCTGCTGCTGTGATTGGTGCTGCTGTTGGTTCCAGGACTGGGCGGAGCCATGGGGTGGGAGGCGGGGCCAACAGGGGGCTGTCGGGAAAAAACACAAAACAAGCTGCAGTCAGAGTGGAGCAAGGCCAAAGAAAGCAGGGACACAGAAAGAAACAGGCAGGAGAAGTACAACAACCAATCCAGCAAGCGATACGCAGGTTTAGTAGGTGGTTTGGCCAAGTTGTATCGTGCGTAATCTTACATCACAGTAAATAGAATGTTTATATCAACATATTGTCACAGTCATGTCTCGTCACTTCCTGTTGCCTCCTGTGTGATCCATTGTGTTTCCGTCTCAGTTAGTCTCGTCAGGTGTTTCCCATTATCATGTGTATTTAAACCCTTGATTGTTAACGTTCCTATTACTAGTGTGTCCGTGTACCTCCGTGTTTCGTGTCTCCTTGCATTTCCTAGTTATTCAGAGTTTTCGTTTGTTTATGCACAAGTGTGTCGTTTTCTGTTCATATTTAAAGTGTTTTTGTTTAATTAAAGAGTTTTACCATTGATCCCTTAATTCCTCGCCTTCATCATTTCCACTACAACATTCCTGCGACAAATATGTTTTGCTTGTATATATATATATATACACCTCATTTTATGAAACTTTTCCCCAAATTTGACCAATCTAGGCCCATTAGACATACATTTGTAGTGACAAAAAATGGACGATTTTTAGGGCCGGAATCATAAATTAACATAAAATCATAAATTAACATAAAATTAACCAATTTCCCAAATGTATTATTACAATTTTATTGTCTGTTTGGGCTAAATGAAAACATTAAAGGGTTAGTTCAGCTTTTATGATGGATGGATACAGCAATGAATATAAAGCAGAAGTCCTTTATACAGGAAAACAACTAATCCAGCACGCAGGTTTAATGGTGGTTTCACAACATATAACAATATATGTTTTGTTTGTATATATACACACACCTCATTTTATGAAACATTTCCCCCAATTTTCAACAGAATCTAACATGTAAAACAGCTGAAATGTGTAATTATTTGACATTAAAATACTTCAAAAACACAGTTTCACTCATTTACAGGAACACATTTACACTTGTTAGCGGATCGTAGGAACACACATCTTGTGAAACTGGGATCGTCCTGGGTAAACTGGGACGACTGGTCACCCTACTGTAAGTTATGAGATAAACAAGACTGTCAAAGAGCCGGCCAAACCCGCAGCGCTCACTATACACACTAATGAGGACGTTACACAACCTGTCATTTAGGTTTGCTTATACAGTGTTTTTCTTGAATACTCTATCCTAAAATGAAAATAATTTCATTATTCACTCACCCTCATGATGTTATTCAAACTTTTAAACACACAAAACATTGGCCTATTTGGATTGTGATTAAAGAAATGAGTAGGTTTTGTGATTTCAGCTCATTTGAACACATTGCAACATGTTTATATCTGTTCTGCGCATTTTTTAACGCAAAATTAGTGTCGAAATGTAAAAATATTACCAGTCTAGGCCCATTAGACACACGTTTGTAGAGATGTATATGGCCAGGGACAAAAACACAATGATTTTTAGGGCCGATATCATTGGCTGACATTTAATTAGCAAGTTGAACAGCATAAACAGCACAAAATAACAATACCAATTACCCAAATGTATTATTAAAGCTTTATTTTCTGTTTTGGCTAAATTCAGCTTTTGTGATGGATGGATGCGCTTTTTTGGGCTTCAAAACAATGCCATCCATTCACTCCCATTGCAAAGCTGGGAAGAGCCAGGATGTTTTTTAATATAACTCTTATTGTGTTCGGCTGAAAGAAGAAAGTCACGTATGCTAGGATGGGTCGAGGGCGAATAAATTATGGGACCCTTTAATTTTGGTAAAAAATTCATTTCGGCAATCGGTTTTAATGAATGCAATCCAAAAGAGAGGCGCTAGCTTGTTCTACAACCCTTACAAAGAGAAACTGTCTTAACATCCCAGAACATCAGCTTTATCCTAGAACTTCTACGGACAACAGATGGAAACCAGGAAAGCAAGCTCTGATGAATCTGAACGGAAGTGCTAAAGCAATTTTTAGGCTCCTCCCAAGTTTCCAAAAGATGCATTTACACATTTTCAGCAACATTATACCGATGCAAATCTTTGGCAAGATAAGATGGCTGATGCATAAAGATTGCAAAACATGTCAAATATAAAACGTTAGGTTTTGCTTTTCAATAAGTATCATTTAATAGCAAGATGCATCAATGCACTGATTTTTCCCTCCAACTCTAGCGTACAGGATCTGCTTCCTGAATCCGCTCCGCTCAGATGCTACACTGCTCATGTTAGAGAGTACGAGGATGAGTGTCTGGCAGCGCTGTGATCCATATCTGCAGTGCAGTCTCTTCTTCAGAAAGCACTTGTCAGCATAAAGTGGGTCCACAGGGGCCGGAAGCTCTGACCTAGGAGCCCAGCCGGCGGAGAGGACGCTTTGAGAATCTCAAGGAAGTGAATGCGGCACAGGAGGCCGAAGGGTGAGTCCTGAACATTTCTATGTGCTCAACCCTCTTGTAAGAGCTCCATATGTGCAGATGTACGACCCTGCGTTTGATCGCTGATATTCAGTGTTTTATTGAACATCTACAACAAGAAGATCACAAAGAATTCTTTATTTCCATGGTAAAATATCCATAACTGCATTTTATGTTTTGTTGGGGACAAAACATAGTTTGCTTAGTGATTGCTGGCTAAATTTCCAATATTCAAAATGGTAGAGACTTAAATATTCACTATAAAGTCCCGCTCCTCATGTCTCAAGCACAAGAACCAAACAGCCCCTTAACGAGGAACTAATATGAAGCTTTCACTCACAACCTGTTCCTGAAGGTATAAAAGAACGTACGTCTTTCTCTGCACTTCTGAGAACCATATAAACTCAATCAAAAGTTTTAATACACAAAAGAATGCACACTAAACATCCCTTAATTCGTTCCACACAACCATAAAAGCCCATTTTAAATATTTTTTTGGTTTTAACCTATTAATTACATTTAAAATTATAACCATTATATATTAATATATATATTAACCTTCATATATTAATGTCTAGAAATTTAAAGACAGTCCATGCAACTACACAGACTGTAATATTCAGTAACTTTAAGTGATTGATGCTCCAATCAGAGTTTGTCACCACAAACACAAATACTTTTTAGTTTTTTGGTTACCACGGATGCGATAGTAAAAATATATATTTGGTCTAAACTGTGGAAAAAGTGTTGAGGTTTATCATGCATTATTTTTAAAATCTTAATTTGTAAAATTCTGCAAAAGGGAATAAATATGAACTACTGTAATTTCCAGACTATAAGCCCCACGTTTTGAACCTCGCGTCTTAAACAATGGATAGATCCAAAATATGGATTTTTCACGCTTTAAACATTTTCCCAGAAAAAAAACAACATTCTGTGACGTGCTCAGCTTTTGTGCGGCATGAAGCTTTCATTAGAGCAGGGGTGGGCAAACTACGGCCCGCGGGCCATATCCGGACCGTTGGGCTTTTTAATCCAGCCTGCCGAACTCACAGAACTTGTATGAAACCTGCTTCATTTTACATTTCTTTGTAATGTCACTCTGTCGCGGCTGCAAGCGGCAGTGTTGCTGAAGTTGTGTTGGAGAGCAGGCGTGTGTCGCAAACCCCTTCCTCGTCAACAATCACGAACCGCGCTCAACCCCGTGTCAACAATCGCAAACCCCCCCCCGTAAACAATCCCGGCCCCTCTGTCATTTTTAAGAAACCCATGTGGCCCGCGAGACAAAAAGTTTGCCCACCCCTGCATTAGACCAATGAAATTGCTGAACAGGTTAAGGTCAAACAACTATTTTGTTTACTGTTTAGATTAAACTTCCCATCATTCTGATTACGGTTGTCATTACGGTTGTCATCATGGCAAAGACACGGAGAAAAGCACATGATGAGCTTTGATGAAAGTGACGAGAGCGACAATGAAAACGATCCAATATCACATGAAGCAATTCTGAGGCTCTTCAACTCCGACACCGAAGGAGACGACTTGATGGTGACCAATTACTTTCTTGGTAGGCTAGTGTTTACTCCTATTTTTTATTTTTTGTTACAAGCCATGTTTCGTAAAAGCCTGTGTAAAGTTAATTTGTTTCAATGTACCGATAGGCACCTGCGGCTTATACACATGTGCGGCTTATTTATGTTCAAAATAATATATTTTAATTCAGTGGGTGCGGCTTATATTCAGGTGCGCTTAATAGTCCGGAAATTAGCTAAACTAAAATTCTTCTACACAAAATATCATGTATGAAAGAGTCTGATAAACCTTTACAGTGAGAACTGGACTTTAGGATCGATCTCTTAAATATAAATGTAAAGCTTAAGCTGCTGCAAAAATCAAGTAAATGATCCATTTGAAACCTTAATTTAATCAGAACCCAAATGTGAGGCACATTGAAAATCTCTGGGTATTTCTGCAGTCAATGCTTTGCCCGGCTTCATTCTCTGCGCTATAAAAGAGTGCTTGTGTGGTAAAGACATCACTTCCGTCCTGTTTTTAATGGACACAGATGTTCTGAGCTGTGGAGGTCTTGCAGTTTCACTGTGATTATCCCGCTCGCTCTTTTGTGGGAGTAACAAGGAGGAGGAAGCGTTTGGAATCTCTGGAATGCAGAAGTGACACGGTTGACTGGATGAGCTCCAGAGAGGGGAAAACTCTTCCCATCCTGCCTTTACGCAACTTCTGCTCCACCATAAAACGAACAGAAAGTTCATTGTGAGAACACATCCTTTTGTTTTACCTGACAGTGCACATGATATTACTTCACATGACCGAAAATCACCTATGAGGAACTAATCTAAAGCCTGGTTTTTGCTCAACACTTTCTTAAAACCAGGAAAAAACATAATATTCCACTTCTTAAAGTTTAAAGGGGAACTACTATGCGAAAGGCAGTGTGTACACAACCATCCCATAATGGTAAAACTCCTCCCGCAGGTAAATCCTCCTGCATGCAGATAATAAACTTTCATGATGACGAAGAACTGCAATGTCACGCAGGCACGATAGAGATGATCATCAAAGTCCAACAGATGTTTTCATTTTTGGCGGAGTATCCGAGGCGAGAGCTGTAAAGGCTCCGCCCTCTTTTGGAAAAGGGGGCGGGGAAGCAGCAGCTCATTTGCATTTAAAGATACATGCACGAAAACGGTGCGTTTTTCCTTCCACTCAAACATGGGCTTTTCCAACACGGTATAGTAAATGATCTGTGGCGTATTTGAGCTGAAACTTCACAGACGCATTCTAGGGACACTGAGACTTGTATTACATCTTATAAAAAGGGTAATAATAGGGCATCTTTAATGCTATAAATATGATTCAAAAACAAAAGACTGAAAATAAACCAAAACGGCACTTAACAGTGCAAACTCAGGACACTGGGAAACACGGGGAGCGGCATCCACACATAACATCCACGACGTAACGTCAACAAGAGACAAAGACATGGGAACACAGGAGGGCATTTATAGCATGAGCACACATTAGGGACACCTGACAGGACTTGACAAGGTAAGGGATTTATGACAGGTGACACAAGGGCACCGGAAGACACACAGACAGGACCCGGAAGTGGAACATGACGAGACGGTGACAATGCTAATCTTAGCATGGATTTTCCTACTATGTTCTGAAGGTACCATTCGGATTGAAAAAGTCGATATTCCTTCTTAGTATGTTGTTTGTTGTGGTTGATTTTTGTTTCTGTGTCTTAAGTCTATATGTAGAACACTGTACGTTTCTAAAACCAGTAAGATGTTCTGTGACATGACTTAGCCGAGGAAAGTCATTCAAGAAACCGGCTTTAAAAATTATCTGCGTTCAATTATTTACATGCAAATGCAAGTTCACCATATGATGTGCTTGATTTTCATTTGAGAGTGAAATCATGAAGTCAAATTCAATTTTGGGAATAGCGCCATGGGTTTATTTGGATGAATATTATTTAATACTATGCTGTCCCTATGTTTATTACACCATATTCACAGTCTATTAGTAATAATAAAACATTTAAATGTTTGATGTATCATTTACTCACCTTCCAAGTTGCTTAGAGAATGTTTAATTTTCTTTCATTCATGATAAATATTTAAGTCATGCACTGAGAAACCTCTCAAAACAAAAAATACAAACGTATGAACTACTGTTATGGTGTTTTTGTCTCTTCTGGAGTGTGACAGTATAAATCACTACATTTTCATGACTGTGTAAAAAAATTGGATTAAGATGAAAGAGTAAATGACGACTAAATTTAAATTCAATTTATAGGTGCAGTAAGTGATTTCTATTCAACGCTGTTGATATTTCAGCATGTGCCTGCCTTCCGGTGGTATGATGTCTAATAAATGAAAGAAATTTGTACCAAGTCAAATTTTTGTTTAGGTAAATGTTATTTAATCTGATTGTCATCCCTTCCATCTAAAAACACAAACAGTTTGCATGAACAGCTCCCTAAATAAAATAAAAAAATAAAAAAAATAATAAAAAAATTAACACTGACAATAACCTACAAAGGATTGCCTACCCGTGTGTCTCTTTTGCGGAGCTAATGTGGCGTTAATGAACGAATTTAATCTAAGACGGCACTATGAGACAAATGACTTAAGAGCAAAGACAACTGAATGATTTGATTTGTTATTGCTGAAAAGCACAGACTTTATTTATATTTCCAGGTTCTGTTACGCAGCATGTTCATATTTTGAATTTGTATAATTTTCACAGGATATATTTTTATGGAGAGCAAAATCTTTTGGGATATTTAAAATGTAAGTATTTTTTTATATACAATGACATAAGAGTAAAGAAATTTGAATGTTTGTTCTTTTAACGTTTACTTTATTTCTAACTTGTATATATTTAACTTTTATTCCGGAATAATATTAGTGTAATGTATAATATTAGTGTGTTCAATAAATGTTTATCCTGTTCGGCCCGCGATCTAAAGTGTTTTTGGATTTTGGCCCCCTGTGCAGTTGAGTTTGACGCCCCTGCATTAAAGGAACCGTTCA
>JAWRVZ010000220.1:342500-370000 GCA_037043235.1 Rhodeus uyekii | reverse complement strand
TTATATTTTATATAAACGGAATAAAGACCGATAGTTTTAGGCGCATTGAGAGATTTTTGCATTGTGACATTGTTTTCATGACAATTAAACATTATTCAATTAAATTGCATGTAATAAAAAAAAGAATAATATTAAAAATTGCATTAAATTATATTTAAGGTAATGTATAGTAAATGAAAAATGTGTGGGGAAAAAGTAACTATATAATAATAATTTTATTTATTTATATATATATATATATATATATAAAATTGTATTATATATGTGCATTAAAATTATTATTATATATGTGCATTTAATATTTAATGTAATGTATAATAAATGTATATACATACACACACCACACACAAATTACATTTTATATACAAATTACTTTTCTAATTAATTATTTAAATAAATTATTTAAATTCATATATTTAAAAGTGTAATTTAAATAAAATATTATTACTATTCTATTCTACAGAAACATTACCAGTAAAATAATTGGAGTTATCAAACCTAATCCTAAAGAATCCTATGGTTATTCATCAGAAGAATCAACTATTTCATTTATAATATGGGTTTGGCAATAAAATACATGAATCATGACATTAAAGTTGTTTCTGTCGGCTGATGTCAGGTCTCTGATGGATTGCTGCGCGACTGATGGACATTTGTAGGTCAAAACAGCATTTTAGCGCTTTAGTTTCTATCCAACAGATTTCCGTTTAAACGGTGGAAACGAGGTCTGTGTGGAACATATATATTTAAATATATGCTCATATATTCATTTAAAAACATACAAGTGAAGCAATGCAAGTGTTGGGTTAACAAAAACACAAAAACGTTTGTCCAGAAAACAAGTGTTCATAACATCTAAATATCAGTAATGATGATCATATCCATCAACATGTTAGTTGTATTATATCCAGTAAATTGAATTCGAAAAGTTTGAAACATACAGGAAATGTCTTTAAAAGCCTGTTTTTTTTCACTAAATTATATGGCCAGATTACTCGATTTGTGTAATAAAAATAAAAAAACAACAACTTGGCTTTGGGCTGATTAAAGTGTTTTAATAAAACCGGTTTGTGCTTTACTGAAAAATATAATAGGCTACTGTTGCATATTAAAAGTGAAATAATTGTATTATTGAAGAAATAATATTTTTGCATTATTCCTTATTTTAATTCTAAGTATTGTTCATTTTGTTTAATAAATTGCGTGTTAAGATCGGCATTATTTAAAAGCACAATAAAATAATTTTACGAAGTGAATCAGAAGAAAGACAAGATATATATATATATATATATATATATATATATATATATAAATCTTGTATATATATATATATATATATATATATATATATATATATATATATATATATACAGCTAGGCCTAATTATAAAGAATTATTTATATTTATATATATATATATATATATATATTATAAATTATTATTTTGTTTTTTAAGAGCATCAAAATAATGTTTAGAAACGTTGATTGTTAAGTTTTGAAATGGAAAACGGCCTGAATGCTTCATTTAAACCTGTTTTAGATTAATACTGAAGTCATCATCAAAATTATAGTATAGTAGTATGTGTCTCTAACAGTAGAGAGCGGCGCTTGCAACATCAAGGTCATGGGTTTGATTCCCAGGGAAAGCAAGAACTGATTAAAATGTCAATGTGTTTCTTGAATGCAATGATAAAAGCGTCTGATAAATGCATGAATGTATGGGAATGATATTTATGGACATAACTTCCTGGACATTCAACTTCCTGAGGTGCATCATGGGATGCTTTTAACCACACTTATAATCTCACTATATCTCCTGCAAGTGCAACTAGTCAGTTTAAACACAAGCAGAAATAAAAATGTAATACACACAGCACATCATGTCTTTCTTTTTCTCCGTGGCTCTTTAAGGCTGCAATGAACGTAAAGCCCGTTCTCGCAACTAAACACTGCATTTCCTGTTGTCTTCTTAAATAACTTCCCCTGAGCTCATCAGTTTTTACTTTCAGTCTGCTGTTTTGAATATAAATTTGATCGTAGAAGCCCCGAAAACACCTTGTAGTCTCAATAATCCCCAGCTAGGCCTGATGGTGCTTAGACAGCAGTTTACGTCGGATAGTTAGAACGTACGTGGGTCATTTACAATCCCACAGAGAGCAGAAGATGCAATCCTTTTCCTTTTTGGTAATGGAAAACAAATCAGACTGGAAAACATCTGCTATTCAGGACAGAGTAAACATGAGCATGTCAACAAGACACACATTACTAGACTTCATCAAAGCAGAATCAGACGTTCAGAAACAGACACAAATACCCCAGATAAATATGAGGGGTTGTTGATATGACTACTAAGTATTAATAATAATAATAATAATGCAAGGATGCATTAAAAGAAAAGTGATAGTAAACTATAATGTTGCAAAACAATCTATTTCAAATTACTGCTGTTCTTTTCAAAGAATCCTGTAAAAAATGTATCAGTTTCCACAAAAATATTAACTGTTTTCATCATTCAAAATAATCATAAATGTTTCTTGAGCATCAAATCATCATATTATATATATAGGATCATGTGGCTGAAGACTAGAGGAATAATGCTGAAAATTCAGCTTTAATCGCAGGAATAAATGACACTTTACTATATATTCACATAGAAAACAGCTGTTTTACACTGATATAATATTACACTGTTTTACTGTATTTATCATCTAATAAATTCAGCTTTAATCACTGGAATAAATGACACTTTACTATATATTCACAGAGAAAACAGCTGTTTTACACTGATATAATATTACACTGTTTTACTGTATTTATCATCTAATAAATTCAGCTTTAATCACTGGAATAAATGACACTTTACTATATATTCACATAGAAAACAGCTGTTTTACACTGATATAATATTACACTGTTTTACTGTATTAATCATCTAATAAATTCAGCTTTAATCACTGGAATAAATGACACTTTACTATATATTCACATAGAAAACAGCTGTTTTACACTGATATAATATTACACTGTTTTACTGTATTTATCATCTAATAAATTCAGCTTTAATCGCAGGAATAAATGACACTTTACTATATATTCACATAGAAAACAGCTGTTTTACACTGATATAATATTACACTGTTTTACTGTATTTATCATCTAATAAATTCAGCTTTAATCACAGGAATAAATGACACTTTACTATATATTCACATAGAAAACAGCTGTTTTACACTGATATAATATTACACTGTTTTACTGTATTTATCATCTAATAAATTCAGCTTTAATCACAGGAATAAATGACACTACTATATATTCACATAGAAAACAGCTGTTTTACACTGATATAATGTTACACTGTTTTACTGTATTTATCATCTAATAAATTCAGCTTTAATCACAGGAATAAATGACACTTTACTATATATTCACATAGAAAACAGCTGTTTTACACTGATATAATATTACACTGTTTTACTGTATTTATCATCTAATAAATTCAGCTTTAATCACAGGAATAAATGACACTTTACTATATATTCACATAGAAAACAGCTGTTTTACACTGATATAATATTACACTGTTTTACTGTATTTATCATCTAATAAATTCAGCTTTAATCACAGGAATAAATGACACTTTACTATATATTCACATAGAAAACAGTAATTTTAAATTGTAATAATATTACTGTTTTTGCTGTATCTTTGATTATATAAATGCAGCTTTAGTGAGCAGAAGTGACTTCTTTTAAAAGTGTACTTAATGTTCAATTCTAGACCAAACGTGTGATTAGTTAAATGTCTCTGCAGACATTTCAGGAATATTAAATATGAAGTGGTTTTACACACACACACAAACAAACATACTCATATGCTTACACACAAAACAACAATCACATCAAAATTACAAAACTGTATAATCAAACAGAGAGACTAGCAATTGTTCATTCTGCTAAAATGCATTTGGATTTGAATTGATATTGACGTGTTTAAATTGTCACGTGTTTCTGCACTCAAAAGGACGCTCGGGGTCGTGACAGTGACCTGTGGCAGCTCTCGCTCTGCTGTGCTCGTGTTTGTGTGAGTAACGCCAGCGTGACACAAGCAAACGAGGAGAAGAACGGGCTGATTCAGCCAAAACAGAGGCCAGAGTGCAGAATTAAACCAAAGGACAAAGCAAGAGGGAGAAAAGGGATTTTCTCACTAGATTTTAAACATGCAAAAATGCCAAAATAATCGTGTTAAAAACAATTATGTAAAAAGGCCCCAAAATAGGGTATGCAGTGCATGCGGAGCCATTGTGCTTCAATAAAACTTCATGAATAACCAAAATTAGTAAGCTTAGCCAAAGATGAGAACGAAAGTAAGTAGATATTAATTCACATTTAGATTCAGCCTGTGCTGTACAAAAAAACAATCACAAAATACAATAAAAAAGAACCAAAATAACAGTTAAAAATAAGTATGTAAAGATGTGTCTCAAGTCTAGATTTAAAAACAGAAATAGATATAGTTCATAAATAGCAGAGCCACACCACAACTATAACCATAACGGCAGATGATGAACAATAAAACCACCGACAGCCAATCAGAATCCATCCAGCATTTAAAGCGGCAGACGGCAAAACCGCAGCTAAAATGGTAAATATCATTAATAGTTATCGTTCTTGGT
Source organism: Rhodeus uyekii (assembly GCA_037043235.1). NCBI lineage: Eukaryota > Metazoa > Chordata > Actinopteri > Cypriniformes > Acheilognathidae > Rhodeus > Rhodeus uyekii. The sequence continues at coordinate 365,326 of JAWRVZ010000220.1, read as the reverse complement.
GTCTTGAAGTTAAACCAATGTTCTCTGAGAGGGAAAAGTCATTAACTTTATTATCAGCTCAATGTTTGTGAATGAGAATAAACTCGTTATTGGGCTTTTATCCATCCGGAACGGATTGTATAGTAAAAAAAAGTGAGGGATTCTTGCATACAAAAGACTGAAATAAAAGGTTAAAGGTCGACCGATAGTGGATTTGACACATATTGATAACTAGGTTTCGTTTTTCAAATAAAACCGTACTGAACCATGAAAATGTACTTTTAAACATAAATATTAATATACCTTGACCATTCATTTGAGTTCATAGTGCATTTATTAACCTTAGATAATGTTATAAATGGACTCTTACTGTAATTGTAAAGTGTCAGCATTTCATATCAACTCAAACGCTTAAAGATATTGAAATGATCCTTTGGAATATCGTGCACAATAAATCCAGGAGAGTGAATTAGGTCTGTTTTTGTTGACACTGCATGATAACAACAGTCCAGAAACAAAGCCAGATAAGAACTGCTGGTTTATAATAGCCAAGGCTGTTTAAGAAAGTGTAGAGGAGCTTTAAATCTACAGGAAAGCGGTTCACAAATCAGTGGTGAAGTATCCCTGCTTGACACGGTCCAGCTGTCTGTGCAGAGGAGAGTGCTGGCCTCCCCACAGGCTATACATCACACTCTAACCTGCCGACATGTCAACACACACACACGCATGTGCACAAATCCACGTCCTCGCACGTTCAGATGCACACACAACCCGGAGGAACTCGACAGCGCGAGTGTGCGACCACATTCTCCCTGCAATGGAGAAACGCTTCAGCCCGTGACTTCCTCACAGAGAAGCCCGTTCTGTCTCGGTCCCTTTGCAAAGTAGAAATTAAATGTTGCAATTCCTGCGCTGTTGCAACGTACCTTCCAGCCTCTGCCGCCTGGATCGAATCGAGGGCCCCATCTTCTTGGCGGGGGCCACATTGTAGTCGTCAACAGCGACAGCTTCGAGTCGGTCACGGCAGGCGCTGGCACACTGCGAGAGCAGCGTGTTTACATGCGTGTGCGCGTCTGTCGCACAGGAAGACGCCTCTTTCACACGGATAGTCGGTGACAGAGAGAGAGAGAGAGAGAGAGAGAGAGAGAGAGAGAGAGAGAGTATGGACGTGTGCAGGATTGTTTGGGATGAAACACCAGCTACTACTCGCTGAAAACTGCACACTTCGGCTTAATAGTTTCAGTTTTACATAATGGAAATATGCTGCTTCTCGTGTTCGACGATCTCAAAACTTTTGCACATGTAAACTGAATAGTATGAAAAACTTCTTTTTTTTCCATTGCAAGAACTGGAAATTATTTAAATCAAATGCCATACTTTTCCCTGTTTTTAATTATATCTAAAGAGCAGGTGCTCAATATAATGTATAATTCAATGAAAACTAATATGTGGAACACTAAACAGCTGAACACTTAGTATTTATTTTATACAGTATTGAGATTTTCAATGCAAATATCTAAAGATAATGCAAAAGACATTTACTCAAAATTGAAAATAAATTGTTTCTCCATTGTCAAAGCGGTTGGTGTTTTGAAAGTGATGCATGGGGAATTAATACTCAAATGAGTGAATTTTACTTTGAATAGGATATTTTGATATTCTGAAGCTCAATCAGTAGAGTGTGTGATGTGTGATGCTTGCAACATCAAGGTCATGGGTTTGATTCCCAGGGAAAGCAAGAACTGATTAGAATGTCAATGTGTTTCTTGAATGCAATGCAAGTTACTTTGGATAAAAGCATCTGATAAATGCATGAATGTAACAAAAAAAAACAAGTAAATGTTTAAATCTGTCCAATCAAAAACCAGATATTTTGGAGCAATGATCAGAATTTAAGCGTGTAATTTTTTTATCATAACAAGGACGAGCCGCGACGCGACGAGCTTTACAAATATAAACAGATCTCTGATGATAACAGGAATGATCTGCCGTATTTTCCCGCATATATCCTGCGGGTTATACCAGATTTTACAAACACAGCGGGGGGTGCGGGTTATATAAGGGTGCGGGCTATATCACAAATGTTTTACACGTAGTAATATTTCAATATATTTGTTACGTCACTAAGGACGTACGTTTCTTTCTTGCGAGGGTTGTTGTCTCTGGCGCTTGTACTGTCACTCTGACAGCTGGCGCTGATTGGCTGTCTGACCTGTCAATCATGCAGGAAGCTGTGATTGGCTGTGCTGCATGAGGGCGGGCTCTTCTCATCTCATCCGATGATCAACACCTGTAGAATCGCTTCTTAAGAGACGAGCTGCTCTTTCTTTTTCTTCTGATTCTGACTTGTGTTTGTTTTCTTATTGTGTGAATTTCGCGCACAAGCACTGTGTACCGAGCGGAACAGTTATGATAATTGATGTCATGCGAGCAACATTCGACATTCGAAATGTGAACTTACAGAAAAAAAAGTTCATAAATCTATGGCTGCGGGTTATATAAGGGTGCGGGTTATATAAAGGTGCGGGTTATGCCCGTTGTTATTATTTTGCCCAAAACCCCAAAACCCCGTAGACTATAAGAGGGTGCGGATTATATGTGTCTGCGGGTTATATGCGGGAAAATACGGTAGTTTTTTTCCAATTGCTTCCGGTGAGGACATGATGTTTAGACTGCGGCCTTTAGTGTTGGATTTTAATTGGAATAGAGACAGATTCAGTCAAATGAGATCCTATAAAATTCATGGCTTTAATTTCACTAAACACACGACACTAAACAGCATTTCACTCCTGCAACCCACACATGTTGTGTTTACACAATCACAACAGATGAGACATTTCTCCAGAGTATATCAGGAGATTAAAAACAAGGGGATGAGAAGATGATTAAGAAGTATCAACAATCACAGCATTCATAATCTCTCCGTCCTGTGAAATATTCATCTGCTCAAAATAAGTGTATGTAAATAAGTCTGAGGGAGTTTTGATATATAGTTTTGTCTTTGAATTCTGATGAATGTGGATGAACCAAATTAAAACAGCATTAATTAATTATTATATTAATTATATATAATTATTGACATGCAGTCACACCCGCTTTAGCTTTCCCTCACGGTTTCGATTCTGCTTATTGATTATTAAATTCCAAAAGGTAAAAAAATTATAATAATATGAAAGTCTAATTGCAAAGCATTTCAATATCATGAACACAAATCTACAGAACAATTACACAAGGAACTTTTGCCTACAGATTAAAAATACCAGAGTAAAAACAACCAGCCGAACTAATATAAATTTCAAGCATTATCAAAGACAATTAAACAAATTAGCAATCGCACAAATACATAAAACTCAATAAAGATATGATTGTTTTAAGATTTTCAGGTATTCAGGTACAGAAACTGTAGTTAAATGTAAAATAACACTGGAATTTATAAATAAAATGTACATCACAAGAGTCTTTTATTGTTTGATAGAGACGGCGGCAGGTTTATTCGGCTCTGTCACTTTAAGAGACGCACAGATCCAGTGGACAGTTACACGTGGTTTCTTTGCCGGATGTTTACGTTCACTTAAGACATATCCGACTGTGATGGATATTTTGACATATTTTGTGTGAATTTCCTGTATCTCAAACAGTAAAGAGAGGCGCTTGCAACATCACGGTCAAGGGTTTGATTCCCAGAGAAAGCAAGAACTGATTAGAACTTCAATGTGTTTCTTCAATGCAATGCAAGTCGCTTTGGATAAAAGCATCTGATAAATGCATGAATGTAAATATTTATCCGTTCATTTGTAAAAAGATACAGAAGAGACGCTTTATTCACAGTTTTGAATGTACGCAGCACAGAAAACATAGTTGTTTTTGGAATCAAATGGTTTAAGATCACCTTAAAACACTCTTTCTGTGGATGTGTGTGCGGCACAGAAAACAACACGCGGGTCTTCTTGCGCTTGAATGGTTTAAAGCCATATTAAAATGCACACAACATTTTTTATAATGTTTTATAACAAGTTCCGCATTTTCCCGCATATAACCCACAGCCAATCACGTCTTCCTGCATGATTGACAGGTCAGACAGCCAATCAGCGCCAGCTGTCAGAGTGACAGTACAAGCGCCAGAGACAACAACCCTCACAAGAAAGAAAAACAGAAAGAAAATACCGCAAAAAAAACCTTACGTCCTTAGTGACGTAACAAATATATTGAAATATTACTATGTGTAAAATTTTTGCGACATAGCCCGCACCCTTATATAACCCGCACCCCCGGGGGGGTTTGTAAGATCTGGTATAACCCGCGGGTTACATGCAGGAAAATACAGTACCCGATTCCCAAGCCGACCACTGAAACCGTCACAAATATATCATCCACTATAGAAGAATCTCCACCAGCCGACAGGTTTCAGTGTGTAAAACAAGCCTCAAATAGCCTTTTCCCCCCCGCAAAACTATCTTTACCCCACCCGATCTTCACATATTTACTTACACATTTAGTGAATTGCCTGTTTACACAAACTAACAAAGCAGGTCTATTAATACCAGACGCGTCTGTGTGGGTCTCATTGACCTTGTCAGTTAAGCTGAAGGGCTTTGGGAGCGCTCCGCCTGCGTTCGGGAGACAGGCCCTTGGCAGGGCGCTTCACCACCATGGTGGTTATTATTGTGAGCCGGTCCCTCATTTTCCTCGTGTCAAAAAGTTCCCAGAATGACTATCGTAGGAGAACAATTGGAATTCTTTCAGCTCGGCACACACATAATGAGCTGGTTAATTGTGTACATTCTGCTGCCAGGCAACTCTTCAGACTGTATTGTAAACATTGTATAGGGCTTTTTAAGGCCTTTCACAATGGCTTTGTATGCAGGCTGTGTGTGTGTAATGTCCAATGGCAGTTAATGTGCTAAAACCCACCCCTCCATCACAGGCTCATGTTGACACGGACAGCCCACCTACGAGCCGTGGAAATACTTCAGAGCTGCTGGAAAAACTGGGGCTTTTGCATTAGTATTCATTTTATTATCAAACAATTATGCACTGGTGATAATGCAACAGCATGTCTCACTCCACTTGTAAATTTAACATGAATACATTTATTTCGGTTCAGTTGCGTTCCATCATTTCTAGTTCATTTCATGCAAAATGTGTGGAAGCATATTTTTCGATGCTGAAGAAGCTCATAAAAACATGTTTAACAGCAAAATCCTAAGAGTAAAGAATAGAGAATGTATATATTATACATATGTGTGTATGTGTGTGTGTGTGTGTGTGTGTGTGTGATATTATATATATAACATTTTGGGTGAATTTATTTATATAATTTATCATGTAAATGGTGTGTAAAAATCGTAATTTCCTTGCAAATGCCTAATAAATATATATATATATTAGGCATTTGCAAGGAAATTACGATTTTTAAACACCATTTGCATGATAAATTATATAAATAAATTCACATAAATCACATAAATTCACCCAAAATCCCCATTATTGTAACGCATCTGGATTTTGTATTTCCCCCTAATCAAAGAATGGCTGAAATGCATTACAATACTGTATGCGACTGAAAATAACGTCATAATGCAAAAACCATAATAGTCCTAAAATAAGTGTGAAATGTGATGGGAACATGTTTCTGACTCGGACATGATTGACCCTTTAGACACATCAATTGCACCGCTAATCACAAATCACTTAAATTCAGTGCATATAATTGCTTTGGTTGTGTAAGCTGCACATTATAGCTTGTAAACCGTCAGAGCACTGTATAAATGTGTTCTACCTCTCCGTCTTTCAAATAAAGTATAAGGCTGCTGGCTTTCAGCCTTGAAAGAAATCAAGCTGTCGTAATAATATAAAAAAAGGCCATTCCTCCTTTCCCTGTCAAGGCTTATCTTACAAAAGCATCTCAACTTGTTCCAGCTCCTACAAGGGCATGCGTCCAAAAATAGCAAAACTGCCAACAAACAAAAGCTGCATATTTTCTGAAAAAGAAACGAAAATCTAATTACAAAAAATAAGAGATGAATGGTGTGGACTGTTAATTCTGGCCTCTTCATTGTAGAGTTTATGGACTCTGTCCTGAATAGCTGTAAGTACGGCAGTATTTTGAGTTTCGGGATGGTTTTGTATAAACTTCCGGCCTCATATACGTACATACGAGCTTCCTCACATCTCCGGTGCCGTCCGGCTCCTCCACGGCACGATGCCAGTTATCCATCTTCCATTTGAGCCAACCGATACAAACCAAAGACACATGAAATCGAAACTGATCCCGGTTTACTTTCCCAGCTTTCTGGACTTATTGTGCATGATTCTACAGAGCATATTAGTCAAATAAAACATCTTTTGTCTTTGCAATATATCAAAAGGTCATTTGCAATGCATGCGAATCAACTTTCCTGTTCGAATCATTAATGACTCGGCAACCGCCTGACTACATGTAACATCCATTTTTTACAATCCAACCAATTCCTGATGGATAAAATCAAGTCTGATATGAAATATCCATCGGATATATAGGCCTTGCTGGAGAGAAGTGCGTAAAAGCTCAGGATCTGAAGCTCATCTGATACTTTCATCCATATCAATATTAACAAGGAGAACCGGTCAGGTCAAACAGCGTCTACTAGTCAAGATTTAGGTTTCTTCTGGGTCACAAACCAATGCTTTTTCATAAAGCTTTGTGCGTGTTTTTAGAAGGACCTGGATCTTTGATAAATAAAACCTGATTAGTATCATATCCATAGTCAGGTATTATGGACGCACTCCACCCAGTATTGATCAGATGGGATGACTGATAAACAAAAAAATATCTCCATCTCTGACACTGATTCTCACAATCATAGCCAAATCTTAAATCTGCATATCTTGTGCATCTTATTATAAATGTTGAATTTTTTTTCCATTACTGGTCGACCAATATCATTTTAATCGCATTTTCTGATGGATAAAGCAAGGGTGCATAAATGAGAATAAAAACACTTCACTAAACAATATTTAATCAAAGTTGACAATTAAAATAACATTAAATGTTTTGACCAACCATCCAACTGGAAATGGATATTGGCTGATACCATATGCTCTCAAAATGACAAAATAATAAATAAAGCATGATACACAATTCAAAGTGATATCTGTAGTGACAGACAATCAATCAGCTAATATCTAAAAGATTATTTGGACACACTTGGCCGAAGAACTTAAAAAGACTTGCCAATGTATACAAATATTTAGTGTTTTATTTTTTATTTTGGAGAGAGACAATATTGTTTTAAATTAGAAAGTATTTATTAGATTGTGTAATATTAATTATGATAAATAGATACAAAATTAATAATAATTAAAGAATAAAATAAAACAATAATATACATATAAATAATTCACAGTACCATAATCATGGCTAATGATGTAAACAACTATATTAAAATGTTTAATTAATATTTTAAAAAAAATATTTAAAAAAATTATATATATATATATATATAAAATGATCACTTATTTAAATGATTATATTAAAATGTATAATTTATTTATATATATATATATATATATATATATATATATATATATATATATATATATATATATATATATTTAAAAAATTATTATAAATTTTAATATAATCATTTAATAAGTGATCATTTTATATATATATATATATATATATACACACACATATTAATTAAACATTCATTAATATCTACATATAACTCTGTATTATATTATGTATTATCTATATTATAAGCATAAACCAACCTACTCTAGATATCTGTATCAGTGGAAACCACTGGAAAAAAACTTTTTTAGAAAGAAAACAATAAGTGATAATACATATTTTATATAATTTAAACAAAAAATGAAGCTATTATAGTCATTATAATATCAATCCGCCCATATGAAACACCATGTCGGTCACCACATAATAACTGCGTAGAAACAACATCTTCTGTCTTTTCACACGCAAACTACGATTGTGTTGCACTATAAAACACAACAATGATTCCCAAGTGAATAAACTACGATGATAAATGAGTAAATCCACACGAGAGTCGATCAAAACAACACAGAGATTGACTTCACGCCACAGGAATTCACTGGCACGAGCGAAAAACAGCGAGAAAAGAAGAGTTTAAAGCAGCACTGCACGCACGACCGCGAGGATTAGGGTATATGTGCATTTCACAGATCATATCTGATCAAAACTGGGTTGAAAATGTCCGCTTGAAAATCCCCACAAGTACGCAACAAACTTACAGCGACACAGAGTCACCCGACACCAGACGCGACGCGCCGCGCGCATCCACACAGCAGCAAAAGCAACGTTTCCTACCTTGGCTTGAAGGTAAGGGGGGTAATAGTAGGTATATTGGGGGTACATCTGCCTCCACACCTTGCCCATGAAGATTAGTGGTAAATTTAGACGTGGATGTCACTGCTGTCAAACCCGAAACCCGGAGGAAAAACAACTCCCGACCGCTTCTGTCGACGGAGATCCGACACTGGCGAGGTGAGGTGGGCGGTGGAGCTGCAGTGGAGCAGAACACAGAAAACTGCGAGCCAGCCTCTCTCTACTGCACTCAAACTCTGAGCAACAGTCTGCAACACACTGACCAACAAACCCTGGGCAGTTCAAGAGTCATGCATGCTTTTAATCTGCCAATGCAAATGCATTCTCAAATCATCGTGATTCATGCATTTATCCATTCAAGAAACATTGACTTCTAATCAGTTCTTGCTTTCTCTGGGAGTCAAACCCATGACCTTGATGTTGCAAGCGCCACACTCTACTTTTTGAAAGCTTTTTATTTAGTGCTCGTCTTGAATTAGGAATAAAATAAGACTTTGGATACATGATGTTCAGTTTTGCATGGCCTCCTCGTGTGGTTTGGGCCAAATAGTGGATCATGGGGCATGTTGTCGCACATATTTTTCGCTTTCAATTGTGTAAGTTTTTTTATTGACACAAACCTTAAAATCAAAGTGGATAGTTGTTGTTTTTTATGGAATATCCCTGCTGAAAAAATACAGCTAAAACCAGCTTGTTTGGTTGGCTGGTCTCCTCTCAGCTTAGGTTTGCAGTACTTATTATAAATATTATAATAAAGACATTATATATATTACAGCTTTCCTGTAGTTCAAACAGTAGAGAGTGGCACTTGCAACATCAAGGTCATGGGTTCGATTCCCAGGGAAAGCAAGAACTGATTAGAATGTCAGTGTGTTTCTTGAATGCAATGCAAGTCGCTTTGGATAAAAGCATCTGATAAATGCATGAAAAATAGATTATTTAGGCCTATCCATGTACATCATTTTAAATATAAATTAAAAAAAACAATTCATGCACCCTCTTGTCAAAATCATTTCCCCTGCCTCTGGCGAGAGGACGGAACTACCTGTCACTCACATGAGATCGACCAATAACAATCAACGACCCCTCAACTATCCAATTAATAACCCATGGTCAAACATTCGTGTTTGAGAAACCGTTTCCCTCCATATGCATCAAATCAGGAAGAAAAGACTCTGAACTTCCATTTCATGCCAATATTAACTATTTTCTGTACTGATACAAAGTTTAAAATCTTACTTACCTTAAAGTCAAATTAGACTATTCTTGTATTTTAGGGAATATTCCTACTGAAAAAAACAGCTAAACCCAGTTTAGGATTGTTTAGCTGGTTTTAGCAGGTATTTTAGCTGGTCTCCCACTTACACAAGGTGAACAAATAGCAAACATTAAATTATTCAATCAATTTTGAGAAGCCATTTTCCTCCATATACATCAAAAAGGGAAGAAAAGACTCCAATTCAGCTTCATGCCAATATTAACAACAAAATATTAGTGTCTTCACTTTAATTGACCAGGAAAAAAAGATACAGTTCATTTAAAATATACTGTCTAATAGTAGGGTAAGCTGTCACAGGTCACAGGTTTATAGGCTTTTCAGGTCAATTTAAACCATAAAAACATTTTGAAAATCCCAAAACTATTCCTGAAACCGCAAGAAACGTGTGATTTAGTTTTCAGTGGATTGGTAAGAACCCCTGTGTCATTTTTGAGGAGAATTTTTCTATGGGACCCGGAAGCTGAAGTTCAAGTTTTCCCTCCACAGCATCTTCAATGCAAAGACTTCAATTTAACTGGCATTAAAACACAGTTTTATCAAGATTAACATGATTTTACAAACATCACTTCTACGAGTGATATAATAATCTGTGCAAACAGGGTTGAATGCTGCTTTAGCAACATTGCGCAGGCCTCGAGTTTGGAGTGCAGCCAGATGCTCATGTGAGTGATGCTTCCTGTTGAGCTTCAGGAGACAGGAAGCATCACGCATGTCTAAGCGCCCTGTGAAGAAGGGTTGGACCAAAGCCTGCGACAAAAAGCCAAAGCCTTGAGACAGCGAGTGCTTAATCCCCTTAAATCTAGACGACAGAGAGAGAGGGGGGGGGATGACTAGTCATATAATTAAGCGCATTATATACCTGAAATTGAATGTTTCAACGAATAACTGTCTCTTTCTAAGTTTACATGTGACTATTGTCTCAATTCCCTTGCTTTTAGTCTCAGACGGCGCTCCCACAAATCTGTGTGATGCATTTTGCACAAACAAACGCAACCTCTGATGCATGTTGAATGAGCGGTCATCGTCGTCCTGTACGGTGTGTGGGAAGGGCCTCTTCGGGTCACCTCGTGTTTTTTGCGCCTGTCCTGCCCAATTCATTACCTGCTGTTCCTCTGCCCTGATAGCAACTTCCAGATGGAGCTGCGTGACATTCTCATTTATCAAAGAAACTCGTTCCTGCGGTTAGGACAAAACACACATAGACTCTATACACTCCTTTATTTAACAAGAAATTGTTTGTAATTTCACATTTACATTTCTGCATTATCCAAAGCGACTTGCATTGCATTCAAGAAACACATTGACATTCTAATCAGTTTTTACTTTCCCTGGGAATCGAACCCATGACCTTGATGTTGCAAGCGCTACTCTCTACTGTTAGAGACACAGGAAAGCATTTCCACTAACAGATATTAAAAGGCATTAAGATCCAGTAAAATGATTTATTTGAATGAATGAGGACACAACTTACAACGGATTTGTGCTGAATAATCACACTGATGCTGCTTTATAGTTGAATATAATTTGTTTCATAATTGAAGAACTTTGCAATGTTAATACTGTTAATAATTTTCTTGTTTATTAGTGTGAAGTTGCTTTGAAAGCGTTCTGTGTTCACCTTGTTATTCAGAGAGGAAGCTGTTTTCTGTGCATGTGTGAGACTTTCGCTTCATTAGCCGCTGTTGGGAAATAGCGAGAGTAAAACTACTGTAAACTACTGTGTTTATGATTGTGTCAATGCATTAAAATAATATGGTTAGAATGACCAGTTTGCTATATCAAGCATCATAACAGACTGTTTTGTACAGCTAAAAGCAGATGAAACTGAAAAAACAAATGGCCATGCCGCTCGTACTTAAAAAAAGTCTATAGATATGGATTTGCATATATTTACATTCATGCATTTATCAGACACTTTTATCCAAAGTGACTTGCATTGCATTCAAGAAACACATTGCTATTCTAATCAGTTCTTGCTTTCCCTGGGAATCAAACCCATGACCTTGATGTTGCAAGCGCCACGCACTACTGTTTGAGCGTCAGGAAAGCTGTAATATATATATATATATATATATATATATATATAGGCAAGGCAAGGCAAGGCAAGTTTATTTGTATAGCACATTTCATACACAATGGTAATTCAAAGTGCTTTACATAAAGAAGAATGATAAAAGTAAAACATTAAAAATGATTAAAAGAATAAAAAGATAATACGTATAAAATAAAATGCAAACAGTTCGGACATAGCACAGTGCTCAATCTGCAAATGCATAGGTAAAAAGATGTGTTTTGAGTCTTGATTTGAATGTGGCTACTGTTGGAGCACACCTGATCTCTTCTGGAAGCTGGTTCCAGCTGCGGCTGGCGTAACAGCTAAAAGCAGACTCTCCTTGCTTTGAGTGAACCCTGGGTATTACTAAGTGACTTGATCCTGATGATCTTAGTGATCTGTTAGGTTTATATTCTATGAGCATATCTGCAGTGTATTGAGGTCCTAGGCCATTGAGTGATTTATAAACAAGTAACAGTACTTTAAAATCAATTCTAAATGTAATATATATATATATATATATATATAATACTGCAAACTAAGCTGGTTTAAGCTGGTCTCCCGGGATGCTTTTAGACACTTTTGGGGGTTTTTAGCTGGAAGACGCGAGCTACAGGAAAGCTTTTTAAATGTTGATTTGATTGTGGAAAGTAATCATGTGCTGACCATCAAGTCCCTCAAAGGCAAGTCAGTTCACTCGGCCAGTCATGTGAGCATGGCTCTAATTTCCTAAACTCAAGCCCTGTTTACACTTGATATTAAGTTTAATATGTTTACACTTCTCTCATCTACTTCCAGTTGAAAACGTATCTGTCCAGATAGCTTTCAAGAAGCCTATGTGAACAAATGCATTCGAACAGCCACAGAAGACCACTGGCTGAATGCGGAAACATTATGGGATGTGCGCTCGTTGGCTGGAGACCCAAGTTTTGGTTTGAAGAGGAAAAAACATATAAAGCACGACGTTGTCTCTCCATTCCTGATCTCTAACACACACTCACAGAGTCCAGCATTGTTTTGTGGCTGTCATAGAATGAAAGCTGACGCTCTCCGTATATATATTTTTCTGTTGTCTCTGGACTCATTCAATTATTATTAAATATTTAAATAGTTTATCTGGAAAAAAAAAACATTTTCCCACCCATAGACCCTCTCCTCAAAGAAATCAGGACAAAAATCTGGACAAAAGAGACGGATTAAAACACTAAGGCCAGTTGTTCAAAAGTAATCTGATCGGATTTCGACTCTTAGATTAGATCACATCTTGAAACTGGGTTGTTCAAAAGAAAAACCAATCTTGGTTTTGATCTGGACCAAATAATCGGTTTGTGTTGTTCAACATTGTTTCAGTGAGATTGGGATATCTTTGATAAAAAACAAAACAAAACAGGATTGTACTGATATACTGGATTTCAGGAACTCAAATTTCACAAAGATTTAAAACTAGTAAAATATAAAAAAAAATATATAAAATACTTGCTCTTGTTTAGATGACCTTTGAAGCCTTTCGGTAGCAAAAAAGAAAAGAAAAGAGAGTTTGGTGCCATAAAATAGTCCCCAAAAACTTTAAATATCAAACACAAATGTTATATTTAATTTAGAATTTTTTCCATTTAATTAGACTTTTTTTCTGTCACTTTAGGGGGTTTGTAGAGCACTAGCAATCCAGATTTGGTAAGTGTGTATCTGGATCATTTGATCAAATCCAGATTTACTTAGAAAAACTGACACAAAAGGAAGTTGGATTATTTGTACCTGAAAAACGAAATATCTAATTCAGATCTCAGCTCTGATGTAAATCTACTTGTGATCCGATTGAACAAAACACATCTTAACCTGTATTTGTCATCTGATTCCAGCTGATGCTAAAAACTTTCCTGTTTCTCAAAAGTAGTGAGCAGCGCTTGCAACAACAAGGTCATGGGTTCGATTCCCAGGGAAAGCAAGAACTGATTAGAATATCAATGTGTTTCTTGAATGCAATGCAAGTCGCTTTGAATAAAAGCGTCTGATAAATGCATGAACGTGAAGGTGTTTTAATTGTAAGAGTAATATTTCCCGTCCACATGAGTGGACAGTCTCTGATAGTACTAGTACAGTATTTGGCCCAGTGCTTGTTCCATGTGTTTTGGTGTAACAAAACCGTTCAGGTGCTCACACCTGAAGATTTGTTCACAAGGCAAGAGGAAACAAGCACTTCAAAAGAGGTTTTAACAACCAACATAAAACAAGACACTGCATTATCTTAAATCAATTGCAAAAAAAGCAATAAATAAACAAATATTTTTAAATGTATATATATATATATATTATTTTATTAACATATATACATTTCTTTCCTTTTCAGCCATATTTAATTATATTAGTTTTGCATACTCTCCAGCCTGTGTATTTTGTGGTGAAAGTGCACTGTAGGTGACAGTTTTTTGCTGACATCTTGTGTAATAAACTATTTTGGTGTTTTGTTGGTTCACCACATGATGTCGAGTGCTGAAGTGAAATCACCACTGAGCTCTGCAAAATGAGATTTCTAAAAATTACTCAGGAGAAACCGAAATAGACCCTAATGAGTTCATCGTTTCATACTATAAGAGTATAGACATCCAATAAATATGGATAACGTAACTCAATGGTTTATGGGTGATGGGATGTATGGGATTTACTCAATGGGTTATGATTTGTTCTGTTAGCTCATTGTTTCGGTCTGGTTTTGTTCTGTTCTGTGCCATTTGGATGTTGACTTCTGCTCTGTCTCAATCCACTACACCCTTAAAGCATGTGTAAAAGTTTGCGAAGAGAAAGTACCTACTTTTGAGTGTGTAGCAGAAGAGTAGACAAGCTTTGAGACAAACTACTTCATCATAATTGCATGTTTAACAGACGGCTAGTTGTGTGCATAACATCACCGTTTAACTGCCCTGTCAATCATCTTGTCAGTTAAAGTCCTCAACGGTGAATTGAATGTATTTTCCTAGCGTTATGTAGAAGCACGTTGATCTTTCACGTGGAGACTCTCCTCATGTCTTTGCATTTTTGCATAACGATGCATTTAAAAGTTAATGGCTAAACGTATCCTTACAAAAGTTCACACTGCTGTTGCAGATGAAATATAAAGTGGATAACATTGAATGAATATATTTTTGATAGGTTAGATGTGTGTGTACCTCGGTTTTGAAGTCACGGTTCGGTACAGGAGGGGAGAGAAAACCAAACATAAAATTGCTTATTTTTTTTAATAAACTGTAGGGTTTTTATTGAACAAATGTGTCTCTGTTTAAGTAAATTCAATTATAATTAAAATTTTCTTAGCTAATGCTGTAAACTATATATTAAGACCTTACTTATACATTAATATAATATTAAAGGTTAACAACAGAGCCCATATTATTTAATAATCAACACTCAAATAAAAAAATAAATAGCACATTATGCATTAACTTCAAAATCTAATTATAAAGTTAATTTTCTGCTCCAGTTCATTTTTGAAATGTAATCATTTACACATTGGCCATCATAACTTGTTTCCATGACAAATTTATTTTAACATTCATTAAATAATTGAGACATTACTAACAGGTTAAATGTAATGAATAGACTAATATAGTGCAAATACGAAAGCCTGAGGTCAATGTAATGCTATGTGAGATATTATTCTCAAGCTGTTTTATTGATATATCTCTGCAGTTCAGACATATATACGTATGAATTGATCGTCTCTTCTTCTTCTTCTTCTTCTTCTTCTTCTTCTGCGTGTTTATTGGTAGCTCATGTAGTAGAGCATTGGTGCTTGCAACGCTGTGGTCATGGGTTTGATTCCCAGGGAAAGCAAGAACTGATTAGAATGTCAAAGTGTTTCATGAATGCGATGCAAGTCCCTTTGGATAAAATCACCCCTGCAGCCTCTCTACTTTACCGTGGCACTTGCACATCCATCAAGTTTTGTATTAGTTTGTACAATATTTCTAATCGAATGCTCATGAAACGCACAGCCGTTAGAGTTTGCACCGCACGCATCTAAACTAGACCATCTGGACCATCCGGCCTCCATTTCGACTTACTAAGATTTGGGGCACATTTCTAAAATTAGGAGTATAGTATGTTACGTGTGACGCAGAATTAGGCCCCGTCCACACGGAGACGCGGATCACTGCATCCGCATACATTTCTTATCGGATTGGCGTTTCGTCCACACGCATCCGGCGTTTTGGGAGACTGAATCCACTCACTTTTTATACCGGGTCCTAAAGTGGATAGATCTGAATCCGACACCCTTGCAGACTCGTGTGGACAGCCAATCCGGATATTTTTGTGAACCGATGATTTCATCACATCACGTGTCGCTGCGTCACAGTAACAGCAACAGTGTTGCCAGATTGGACTGAAGATTCCAGCGCAGCTACAGCTTAAAACCCTCCCATTTAAAAAAATACCAGCCCAGAGTGCGTACTCTTATAAATAATGAAAAATGTTGAGCGATTTTATGCATCAAAAACCAGCCCAAATTTTATCAACCAGCCCAATGCATGTTTTCCCGGTCGGACGTGACCAAAAGGTAACTAGCAATCTGTCAACACTGAACAGCAACAACAATGCGCATGCTCAAAGTCTTCTTCTCTGTGTATAGTGTATATCTGTGGCAGAATTACAGCGCCCCATACTGGTCTGGCATATAAACTACACCGTTATCAGTCGGTTTTAGTGGTCTCGTGTGGACACTGATATTTCTTGCGCCAACGGCGTGTTTATGATCGGATAGGGAATGCACCGGCTTCGTGTGGACGTGGCCTTAGTTTCCTAGTGTGTGCCACTTAGTCACTCATTAAGTTCACCTGTTGTTCATTTAGTTTGCTTGTTGACCCCTATGTATTTAGTTTCTGTGTCGTCTATGTAACGGAGTGGTGTGTTGAGAAATGACGAAGGCGAGGAAGTCCAGGATCAGAAACGAAAATACTTTAAATACAAAAACAACAAAAACGGCAGTCTTGTGCAAGGCTCTAGGAAACACAGAGACAAACATGGCAGACAGGAACGTCATGGAAACGTTAACAATCGACAAAGACATGGAGAACATGCAATATTTTTTATATATACAGGAATAATGGGAAACACCTGACACGACTAACAATGGCAGTGGCAAACAAGACAGTTTATGTTAATGTGTTAAAAATTTTGTTTACTTGTGTAATTTCCTGAGTATTTCTGAGTTGAATTTAGTATTAAAGACAATTTTCGTTTTATTCCTCATCTTTGTGTGCATCATTAAGCCACCGTTTGTGACACTAAGGGCCGTTTACACGTCAGCGTTTTCGCGTTTCGGTCGTTCATTTATGCGTGTCTGAAAATACATTTTGCTTTTGTAAACGATTCTGTTACCGTCTCCACGTAAACAACAAAAACAAGAATTTGTGAAAAGAGTGACGTCACACACATGCGTATTACATGTTCAGTCTATAGACGCGTAGAGTTTCTTTATGAAGTGACATCGCCATCTACTGGCAGCAGAATACAGTGTTTTTCGCTGTTTTTCGCGGATCCGGAATCATTTTGAAAACATTGTTGTCTGTACAAGAAAGGCATAAAGGAAAAACATTTCCGTTGATGCTTAAATAGTATCCTTAGAAGATAAGTTGGTATTGGAAAAATTTATTTGATTACATAACGAGATCTTTGGTGAATAGTTTTTTGCTGTTTGGTGAATCTGAGAACAAATAAAGTTAACTATAAAGATATAGTTAATTACGAATATAGTTCTCTTTATAGTTATACGATGTTTATCTCAGGAGAAGTTATGCAAATGTTTCAATTTGATCCTCCTTTAGTCTCCCACCATGTTGTTTCTGTACACAAATGCAGGAATATATTAAGTGTCAAGGTTCACATGAAGTGACGGCTCAGTGAACGCATGTGTTTTGAGGACGTTCACTCTGCTGACGGTGCTTTCTGTTGTCATGGCATGTTGCAGAGCTCTCATTCTTTAGTTTGTTTTTTCTCTTGTCCATCAACTCTGTGACCTTTGTGATGCTGCATGCTCATTGGTCAGTCCTCTCCATAGGCCACGCCCCCAGGAAGTTTAGAAAACAGCAGCAACATTTTTGAACAACGGAACAATGTCAGAGAGTTTTAAGAATCTGTGACTCAGATTCATGTGACAGGAAATGACCGGTGCAAAAATCTCAGAAGACAGCACTGACTGCTTGAGTTTTACTGTGTGTGTGTGTGTTTATTTTGTTTTTAAATCAGATTTTATTATTATTATTATTATCAGGGTTCCCATGGTTACGGAATACTTGGAAGTAGAGTTTAACAGTCAGATAAAAAATCTAAATGATTTTCTAAATAAAAATTGATTTTTACTGATATACTGTTTAACATTCAAGTCAGATGTGCGTTGAGCTTTGAGAGAGTGGTGCTATTTTAAAAATAAAAATAAATAAATAAAAAATAAATCCTGAAGAGCAATCCAAACATGATCATTGTAAATTACATGATTGAGTCAGTCTCTACTGAACTACTGAATATTTTACAATGACATATATTGTTTTTATACTCTTAATTGATGACTAATTAATTCTTGATTAATTCTAAGGATACATTTTTCAATGATAAATAGTTTTTTTATTTGATTGTCCCTCACAATGTTTCATTGGATTGCACTTTTATTCATAATATTGTATACCTCAGGCCATTTTAAAAGCAATTTTCATAGAGTTTTTGCTTCAAATCAAAGCTGTAATGCATATCAGACCTGATTGATTTGATTTAAGACTCGTTAAAACTATATGGCCTGGTTCCACAGACAGGGTTTAGATTAAGCCAGAATTAGGCCTCAGTTCAATTAGGACAGGTTTATTTAAATGTGCCTTAGAAATAATCATTTCTGCTGTGAATCTTAAGACAAAACATATTTTAAGATATGCCAGTGAAAGTTTCTTTCAGTTAAAACAACTCAAACGTGCATTTTAGTCTGAGACTAGGCTTAAACCGGGGGTTTATTGATGATTTTATTTCCCTAAAAAGAAAAACAATGGGGGAAAATACCTACAAAAAGTACCTCAAACTTGTTCAGTAACCTCTGCTGCATCAGTATTTCCCAGTTTGTTATGTTCTTTATAAGGAAATTGTAAAGTGGTAAAAATTTTAATTTTAAAATCTCCAGGTTGGGAAAAGTCATAGAAATCGGATGAATCATCATCCTGGATATGAATTTCTATGATCAATCTCAAAAATGTTTTGATTGATTGAAATTGCACTTATATATTCTATAAATATTGAATAGATATATTAACATTTCTGTGGTCTGGGCTTTAGTTTGGACATGTTTGCACAGGATGTTCTGGAAGTGACACAAAGAAGTGAAACTTCTGAGCAATGTGATGCCAGCTGAGTCATTACCAAAAATAGTCCATAAAATCCAAGCCAAATGACTAAGTTCCCTAATGTTTTTTCCTGTAGGTGTGCTTACATGTTCAACTGAGTAAACTTGTAATTTGTCCCTGACAGAGGAGATTAGATTATTAGGGATTTGTACAACGGTAAATTCACTATGGTTGGTTGACATGCGGTTGCTAAAGTGTTTTCAGTGGTTTCCGGTGTGTTTCTACATGGATGGAACATACGACTGCCCGCATTCACACGTCAATGTCAATTCTGTGTTTCTGAAACTAACTATCACTGCTGAGCAGCAGGAGAACATTCTGTGCTCATCCTGTGACTCCGTGAAATGTGATCTCCGAGTGTTCGCTCTGCATTCCTGAGCAAGATTCCTCATTACGTCTCCCTCCCGTGGGACGCCGTTCTCAGCCGTGCCCTTTGTCTGATCCCAGACCTACAGCAGTCTGTTTATTCTGCACTCTCTGAGGCATGTGGGGGGAAACAACCGATGTGACAAAGATTTACCAGCACTGGCATGTCAGCGTGTCGTTCTGCATCGCTCTGACAGTGTCCGTGAAGAGGGAACAAGAGAGAAAGACAAGACAAACAAAGAGACAGAGAGCCTTCTTTTCCTAATGCATTAATTGCTGCTTTCTTTGTGTACTTTGCATTTTTCAATGGCTAACAGCTAGAAATAACCAGATTATACTGGAATAATACTGATGCACAACAAATCTGTACAAAATTTCACTCTAAATGCACTAATTTTATCCATTACATGGAACAATTTTGAACAAATTATCAGCCAGTTTATCAGACTAAGTAATATACGTCACTATATGTTATTATTTATAATAATAATATTTAGTCATATCTTTAGGTAATTTTTTATTGTATTTGTTCATTTAATATAACTTTTTATTAGTTTTCGTCAGAATTTGGTAATTACTGCTTTATTTTTATACTGCTTTCGTTTTTGTGTGTGTGTGTGTGTGATATATATTCACATAGTGAATGGAACTAAATATAAATATGTAATGCAACATATATTATATACATATATATATATATACATATACACACACACACACACACACACACACATATATATATATATATATATATATATATACACACACATATACATATACTGTATATATGTATACAGTGATACCTCGGTTTACCAGTGACTTGGTATAAGAGTAAATCAGTGTACGAGCATTGTATCGGTGTACGAGAAAAAATTTCCCTCACCCAGGCGCATTTTTGTGTGGAAAAGTCCTAACGCTCAGCATCATCATCACACATTTTTACTGGAAATATCCTAATGGCAGCCTCTCATAACACAGTCACGTGGTTCCAACCCCTTTATCACCCCTTAACTCCTTCATTCTCTCAGCGTCGCTTGGTTTGGCTGCATCATTCACCACAGTGATACTTTTATAAGCGATTTACAGAGGTATTTACCTCCTGTTGTTAATATTAATTAATTGTGATCGCTATTGTTCACGCAGTGAAATATACACATACAGTACCTCTAAGCAGTAACTGTCATGGTTCATTAATTAATTGTTCTGTCTAGTTCTGCCTGAGTGTGTATGTGTGTGTGTGTGTGTGTGTGTGTGTATGTGTGTGTGGTCACTGAGCACCTGATTCTCATATCATCTGCCTATCTCCCCGCTTTCGTTTGCGGCTCCCGTGAGTTTGTTCTTTCGCGGCTCCCGTGAGTTTGTTCGTTCGCGGCTCCCGTGAGTTCGTTCGTTCGCGGCTCCTGTGAGTTCGTTCGTTGGCGGCTCCAGTGCGTTCGTTCGTTTCGCGGCTTCCGTGAGTTCGTTCGTTGGCGGCTCCAGCGCGTTCGTTCGTTTCGCGGCTTCCGTGAGTTCGTTCGTTCGCGGCTCCAGCGCGTTCGTTCGTTACGCGGCTCCCGTGAGTTCGTTCGTTGGCGGCTCCAGCGCGTTCGTTCGTTTCGCGGCTTCCGTGAGTTCGTTCGTTCGCGGCTCCCGTGAGTTCGTTCGTTCTAGGCTCTCGTGCGTTCGTTTGTTCGCGGCACCCGTGAGTTCGTTCGTTCGCAGCTCCCGTGCGTTCGTTTGTTCGCGGCACCTGTGAGTTAGTTCGTTCGCAGCTCCCGTGCGTTCGTTTGTTCGCGGCACCCGTGAGTTCGTTCGTTCTCGGCTCCCGTGAGTTCTTTAGTTCGCAGCTCCCGTGAGTTTGTTCGTTCGTGGCTCCCGTGAGTTCGTTCAATCGAACAGCCTTCGAACTTTCGCCTTCGCGGCTGTATTACTGTATATTGCATTATTTATATTTAGTTCCATTCACAATGTGAATATTCTATCACACACACACACACACACACACACACACATATATATATATATATATATATATATATATATATATGAAAGAATATTCACATCGTCCTGTGATGTTATAAAGCTTGAAATGTAACACACACACACACACACACACACACAGGTTGCTATTGGGAATCGTTTAAACCTTCAGGGATCCTTTGGTAACACTCATGTTATCTCTGTCCCACGACCTCAAAGGAACGTATAATCGTTACACTGAATAAACAGAAAGTCAGACTGAGATCAGTGAGTTAATGAGGGGTTTTCTCACTGAAACCATAAAACTACTGAAGAGTAACAAGACACTGCA
Organism: Rhodeus uyekii; assembly: GCA_037043235.1. NCBI lineage: Eukaryota > Metazoa > Chordata > Actinopteri > Cypriniformes > Acheilognathidae > Rhodeus > Rhodeus uyekii. The sequence continues at coordinate 343,636 of JAWRVZ010000220.1, read as the reverse complement.
CTGGATCCGCCCTAGAGATCTGTTGTGATCAGTGAGGTCTCCATGCGTGAATAAATACGATTTCCCCTGGAAAATACCCATGAGCTGACCAGAGACGTGAGAACGATCCCGTCAAACACGAGATCCCACAGAGTATTAATTCAGCTGGACATGCAAAGAATTACATGTCAAGGAAATGAGACGCGTGGATGTCAAACGGTGGAGAGCTGGTGATCTCAGTGTGGTCGTCAGACACTGTGGCAAAGGGTACAAATCCACTTTTTGATATTGCATTTATATGGTAGAGTTTTATGAAATGAACATGTCTGGATCAATCAGCTGCCTTTCATCCCTCACTGCCTTTAGTCTTTAGTTTCCAGAGATTGAGCAGAAAGTGCTGAGAGATTCCACACATCAGCCTAAGCAAGGGCAGTAACACAGTCGGTGATACACACACACACACACACACACACACAAGCACACAAGTGCACACACACACAAACTCACCTACACAGACACACACACACACATGCACACAAGCACACACACACACTCTCACACACACGCACACTCTCACATGCACACACATACATATGCACACACACACATATGCACACACACAGTGCACACACACACGCAAACTCACGCACACATACACACACACACTCACACACACACACACCCACATACACACAAGTGCACGCACACTCACACCCACACACACACACACTCTCACACACACGCACAAGCACACACACACACACACCCACACGCACACACACTCACTCACACACACACACGCACACATATACACACACACACACACATATACACACACACACACGTACACAAGCGCTCACACACACGCACAAGTGCACACACGCACACACTCACACACACATACACAAGCGCTCACACACGCACAAGTGCACGCACGCACACGCACAGGCACTCACACGCACACACACCCACACGCACACAAGCGCACACACACTCACACCCACACCCACATGCACAAGCGCACACACACACACACACATAAATCCTGCTTAATGACAGGGCAGAGAGTGTTAGTGTGAATATGTGAGTGTGTGTGATTGAAGAACACGGCTGAGGCCTGAAGGAAGGCTGTGGATGACGAGGCAGAGACACTGGAG
>JAWRVZ010000220.1:322500-337500 GCA_037043235.1 Rhodeus uyekii | reverse complement strand
CAAGTGTCTTATATATCTGGAATCCTTGGCTCAAGACTTAAAAAATGTATATCTCCGATTTCATTTCCGCCTATAAAAATTTTCCGCCATTTTGAATTTTCTGAAAAAAAAAGTTTTCGAACTCCTCATAGACCGTTTGGCCAAATAACGCGAAACTTCACACATATCATCTAGAGACTCTCATGACCAAAAGTTATTCAAATAATTTTGATCGGTGATTCACGCTTGCAACGACACGCTAAAACGTTCGCATAAGGCGGAGACACTTTTGCTAAAATCGTAATAGCTCTGGAACGCAAAGAGATAATCTCACCAAACTTCACATAGTCATGTATAAGCTCAATTTGTGGTCACACCAAAAAAACTGCGATGATTGACCACTTGGTGGCGCTATATTGCGAAAAAAACACTCAATCACCTGTACAGGGTCACATGGTAGTCCGATTGACCTGAGACTTGTCATGCACGGTCTTTGTCCAAGGGTCCATGATGGTCTATGAGGACATTGGTGTATCTCAAAAAACATGACCGTCATCGGCCAATGAACTTTGAGCATCAATTAGACCAGCTTAACGAAAGTCGATCGGAACGAAACTCGATGGGCGTGTTTGACTCATGGCCCTAGTGGTCTGTCAGAATTTTGAAGAAAATCGGACACTAGTTGGCGCTAACGAGTTTTTTGCGTCTCTACTCACGTGGTGTTTCACGCATCCACAAAATATTGACTTCATCTGATAGATCTCCTCATACTGAACAACTTTGCCTCAAGAACCACTGCTGTCAATCAAATTGTTTGCGAAATATTGGAGATTTTTGAAATTTCAAATTTTTCGAACTCGTCATAGGCCGTCAATCTCACTGTCTTGAAAATTCACATGCATCATCTAGGGACACTCAAGGCAAAAAGTTGTCAAAGGATTTTCGATTAGTTAAACCGTTCAGCAGATACAATTTTTCATATATTTCTGATTTGGCCTATTGTGATTAAAATGTCTATATATCTTGTCCAAAAACAAGAAACTTCACAAAACTGTGTAAATGTTAAGAACCAGACATTATGAAGAAACTTGTGAGGTTTCATGTATTTCTGATGCTCGTACGGCTCACAATAAATTATAAACCATCTACATTTTAAAATCTTAGAAAAGCTGTAATACTAGTTTTGTCCACAAGAAAAACGTCACAGATCTGTGAACATGTTAAGAACAAGTCATTTTGAAGAAATGTGTCAGGTCTCATGTATTTCTGATGCTCATAGGGCTCACAATAAATTACAAATGATCTACATTTTAAAATCTTAGAAAAGCTGTAATACTACTTTTGTCCACAAGAGGCACCATCAGGCTAGAAAATCTTTTTATGTGGAGAACAAGTCAGATTGACATAGACTGACATAAACCGACAGAACAGTTCAGATGTTCAGTTCACAATATTAATATCATTTAATCTTCTCAGTCTGAACATCTTTGAAAGATGTCTATTCATTGTTTGCACAGAGTAGAAACTTCACAGAACTGTGCTCATTAGGAAAACTAGTCAGATTGACAAAAAAAGGTCATAACAGTTCAAATGATATGACGTGTAGTGTTAAACATATCCACATTGTTATCATTTGATAGATCTTCCCATACTGAAATTTTTTTGTAACGTCTATATATCATTTACACAAACTAGAAACTTCATAAAGCTCTGTTTATGTGGAGAACAAGTCAGATTGACATAGACCGACATAACAGTTCATATGTTCAGTTCACAATGTCAATATCATTTGATCTTCTCATTCTGAACATCTTTGAAAGATGTCTATACATTGTTTACACAAAGTAGAAACTTCACAGAACTGTGCACATTAGGAGAACTAGTCAGATTGACCACAAACCGTCATGACAGCTCAGATGGTCCTGCTACGTTTGAACCCCGGTCATTGCTGCTTGCAGCTATATTTATTAGGGGTTCAAACGCGAAGCGTTGAAAACCTATTGTAATTGTTAGGATTTTTATTATTATTATTATTATTATTATTATTCTTCTGCCGTAATGCGTCTTGTGCAGACCAAACCGTAAGGTCTAGAGACTTGAAACTTTGTCAGATGGTAGGTCTCAATTTGGGGAGAACGTATCAAAATATGACGCAAATCGGGCTATAGGTGGCGCTACAGCGACTACAAACGCGTACATGTTCATAACTCGTAAACCATTTGTCGTACACTCAAGTGTCTTATATCTCTGGAATCCTTGGCTCAAGACTTAAAAAATGTATATCTCCGATTTCATTTCCGCCTATAAAAATTTTCCGCCATTTTGAATTTTCTGAAAAAAAAAGTTTTCGAACTCCTCATAGACCGTTTGTCCAAATAACGCGAAACTTCACACATATCATCTAGAGACTCTCATGACCAAAAGTTATTCAAATAATTTTGATCGGTGATTCACGCTTGCAACAACACGCTAAAACGTTCGCATAAGGCGGAGACACTTTTGCTAAAATCGTAATAGCTCTGGAACGCAAAGAGATAATCTCACCAAACTTCACATAGTCATGTATAAGCTCAATTTGTGGTCACACCAAAAAAACTGCGATGATTGACCACTTGGTGGCGCTATATTGCGAAAAAAACACTCAATCACCTGTACAGGGTCACATGTTAGTCCAATTGACCTGAGACTTGTCATGCACGGTCTTTGTCCAAGGGTCCATGATGGTCTATGAGGACATTGGTGTATCTCAAAAAACATGACCGTCATCGGCCAATGAACTTTGAGCATCAATTAGACTAGCTTAACGAAGGTCGATCGGAACGAAACTCGATGGGCGAGTTTGACTCAGGGCCCTAGTGGTCTGTCAGAATTTTGAAGAAAATCGGTCACTAGTTGGCGCTAACGAGTTTTTTGCGTCTCTACTCACGTGGTGTTTCACGCATCCACAAAATATTGATATCATCTGATAGATCTCCTCATACTGAACAACTTTGCCTCAAGAACCACTGCTGTCAATCAAATTGTTTGCGAAATATTGGAGATTTTTTAAATTTCAAATTTTTCGAACTCGTCATAGCCCGTCAATCTCACTGGCTTGAAAATTCACACGCATCATCTAGGGACACTCAAGGCAAAAAGTTGTCAAAGGATTTTTGATTAGTTAAACCGTTCAGCAGATACAATTTTTCATATATTTGTGATTTGTCCTATTGTGATTAAAATGTCTATATATCATGTCCAAAAACAAGAAACTTCACAAAACTGTGTAAATGTTAAGAACAAGACATTATGAAGAAACTTGTGAGGTTTCATGTATTTCTGATGCTCGTACGGCTCACAATAAATTATAAACTTTCTATATTTTGAAATCTTAGAAAAGCTGTCATACTAGTTTTGTCCACAAGAGAAATGTCACAGATCTGTGAACATGTTGAGAACAAGTCATTTTGAAGAAATGTGTCAGGTCTCATGTATTTCTGATGCTCATAGGGCTCACAATAAATTACAAACGATGTACATTTTAAAATCTTAGAAAAGCTGTAATACTACTTTTGTCCACAAGAGGCACCATCAGGCTAGAAAATCTTTTTATGTGGAGAACAAGTCAGATTGACATAGACTGACATAAACCGACAGAACAGTTCAGATGTTCAGTTCACAATATTAATATCATTTAATCTTCTCAGTCTGAACATCTTTGAAAGATGTCTATTCATTGTTTGCACAGAGTAGAAACTTCACAGAACTGTGCTCATTAGGAGAACTAGTCAGATTGACAAAAAAAGGTCATAAGAGTTCAAATGATATGACGTGCAGTGTTAAACATATCCACATTGTTATCATTTGATAGAGCTTCCCATACTGAAAAAAATTTGTAACATGTCTATATATCATTTACACAAACTAGAAACTTCATAAAGCTTTGTGTATGTGGAGAACAAGTCAGATTGACATAAACCGACATAACTGTTCATATGTTCAGTTCACAATGTCAATATCATTTGATCTTCTCATTCTGAACATCTTTGAAAGATGTCTATACATTGTTTGTACAGAGTAGAAACTTCACAGAACTGTGCACATTAGGAGAACTAGTCAGATTGACCACAAACCGTCTTGACAGCTCAGATGGTCTTGCGACGTTTGAACCCCGGTCATTGCTGCTTGCAGCTATATTTATTATTATTATTATTATTCTTCTGCCGTAATGTGTCTCGTGCAGACCAAACCGTAAGGTCTAGAGACTTGAAACTTTGTCAGATGGTAGGTCTCAATTTGGGGAGAACGTATCAAAATATGACGCAAATCGGGCTATAGGTGGCGCTACAGCGACTACAAACGCGTACATGTTCATAACTCGTAAACCGTTTGTCGTACACTCAAGTGTCTTATATCTCTGGAATCCTTGGCTCAAAACTTAAAAAATGTATATCTCCGATTTCATTTCCGCCTATAAAAATTTTCCGCCATTTTGAATTTTCTGAAAAAAAAAGTTTTCGAACTCCTCATAGACCGTTTGTCCAAATAACGCGAAACTTCACACATATCATCTAGAGACTCTCATGACCAAAAGTTATTCAAATAATTTTGATCGGTGATTCACGCTTGCAACGACACGCTAAAACGTTTGCATAAGGCGGAGACACTTTTGCTAAAATCGTAATAGCTCTGGAACGCAAAGAGATAATCTCACCAAACTTCACATAGTCATGTATAAGCTCAATTTGTGGTCACACCAAAAAAACTGCGATGATTGACCACTTGGTGGCGCTATATTGCGAAAAAAACACTCAATCACCTGTACAGGGTCACATGGTAGTCCGATTGACCTGAGACTTGTCATGCACGGTCTTTGTCCAAGGGTCCATGATGGTCTATGAGGACATTGGTGTATCTCAAAAAACATGACCGTCATCGGCCAATGAACTTTGAGCATCAATTAGACCAGCTTAACGAAGGTCGATCGGAACGAAACTCGATGGGCGTGTTTGACTCATGGCCCTAGTGGTCTGTCAGAATTTTGAAGAAAATCGGACACTCGTTGGTGCTAACAAGTTTTTTGCGTCTCTACTCACGTGGTGTTTCACGCATCCCCAAAATATTGATATCATCTGATAGATCTCCTCATACTGAACAACTTTGCCTCAAGAACCACTGCTGTCAATCAAATTGTTTGCGAAATATTGGAGATTTTTGAAATTTCAAATTTTTCGAACTCGTCATAGGCCGTCAATCTCACTGGCTTGAAAATTCACACGCATCATCTAGGGACACTCAAGGCAAAAAGTTGTCAAAGGATTTTCGATTAGTTAAACCGTTCAGCAAAAAAAAAATTTCATATATTTCTGATTTGGCCTATTGTGATTAAAATGTCTATATATCTTGTCCAAAAACAAGAAACTTCACAAAACTGTGTAAATGTTAAGAACAAGACATTATGAAGAAACTTGTGAGGTTTCATGTATTTCTGATGCTCGTACGGCTCACAATAAATTATAAACGATCCACATTTTAAAATCTTAGAAAAGCTGTAATACTAGTTTTGTCCTCAAGAGAAACGTCACAGATCTGTGAACATGTTAAGAACAAGTCATTTTGAAGAAATGTGTCAGGTCTCATGTATTTCTGATGCTCATAGGGCTCACAATAAATTACAAACGATGTACATTTTAAAATCTTAGAAAAGCTGTAATACTACTTTTGTCCACAAGAGGCACCATCAGGCTAGAAAATCTTTTTATGTGGAGAACAAGTCAGATTGACATAGACTGACATAAACTGACAGAACAGTTCAGATGTTCAGTTCACAATATCATTTAATCTTCTCAGTCTGAACATCTTTGAAAGATTTCTATTCATTGTTTGCACAGAGTAGAAATTTCACAGAACTGTGCTCATTAGGAAATCTAGTCAGATTGACCACAAACCGTCTTGACAGCTCAGATGGTCTTGCGACGTTTGAACCCCGGTCATTGCTGCTTGCAGCTATATTTTTACTTGTATTTGATTGTGTCACATCATATTTATATCTTCTTAGAGTGTATGTCGTGAGTGGTTCGAGGGCTCAGTGGATAATATGTATGGATAGTTCCTCGAAGGTCCTTGGCAGCCAGAACACCATTACCTTTCTCGGCAGATCTTAACGCGAGGCTCTCGCTGTGATCCAGCCGCTAAAAGGCTTCATGTAACACGGGGTTTTTAACAGAGAGAGAGAGAGAGAGAGAGAGAGAGATCTAACGTGACAGAGGAGCTGTGCATCTCCAAGCTGTGGGAAACTCTTCATCAGCACATACTCTGCCTCCAGCTTTCAATAGTGCTGCATTTCATTATATTATGACGGCATTATACAGTAATAATGTGAATATTATGAGAATCACCACTGACATGAAGTGAGCCATCCATGCATAATAATAATAATAATGAGATTTTGTCATGAAACTAATGTCACAATGCAAAACCCCCAGAATCTACAGGCGTCATTTTCTTTCTGCAAACTCTGATTTCTTGTTTTTCTTCTCGGTGAAATGTGACCTGGACATGTTCCTGAAATGATTTATTATGTACCGAGGGGGGGGGGGATCAGTCTGTGTTTTAAAGCTCAGAACATGGAAACACACTTCAGAGGCCCATTTCATGCAAGATGCCTTTTATTGCCAGTTTTGTGAAGCCAAGTCCTGGCTTTTATCCTGCTAGCCTCTCGCGCTGCCAGAGCGCTGTGCCAAACGCTGGAGTTGAACCCTCTGACCCAGCTCTGTTCTGCTCCGTCTACAGGTCTCTTTGCAGAAGTCTGTTTGTACCGTCGCCCAATTCCCCCCCAATTAATGGCTGTTAATGCCCGAGGATTACTGATTGACAGGCCCCGGTGATGATCAGACGGTGCAACAGGAAGTGGAGGATGGGGTTCAGGTTACTGTGTGCTAGTGCGGGTCAGGGGTTTGGTTGACGGCCAAAGTAGATTGAATGCGTCTGCGACGAGTTCAGGTTTGAAATGAATGAGGAAAGTTTTATTTTAGCACAGAGATTTGACAAAAACATTGTGTTGCTGTGAAATTCATTTATGCAAAGTCTCACGGAAGTGTCTTGAAACACGCAGCATTATTGAAACAGGAAGAGGGCGGGCTTATCGAGCAGCTCCTCCCCTTTTTAATAACTAGCCAATAGCGTTTAGTTTCTATCACAGATGTTGAGCTCGGTAAAGCCGCAGTTTCCGTATCTGTTTCTCCTCCATCTCTCTCTAAAACGCATGATTGTGTGCAGAACTCAAACGGGTGGATGTGTTTCTCCATCACATGATCCGCTCTGGTCTGTCGAGTCTCTGGATCTGGATCTTCACTGACACTAACGTCAATCCAGACTTCATTCCCCCAATGAAAGACATTCCCACTGTCTGAATCGCTCTATATAGTGACTATGAGCCGTTCATCATGTAGAAACAGTGTGTGAACGAGTGACGGATTTCAGTCGCAGCTTCAGCCTCGGTTTATAATGAAGGGGGCGGAGCTTCAGATTCTAGAGCGTTTGATTGGACAGAAAATGTGATGAGGAGCTGAAGTGCAGATGTTGTCATTAAAATCATTATTTACAGTATTTAAGATGTTCATGATGATGTTTTAAGCTTTTGTTTTACTTAAATAACAGATAAATAGTGAATAAATATTTTTGTATTTATGGATGTCTTTCACAGACTGTGATGAAGCGTTTTAATGGTCATCGGCATAGTTTTTTATATTGTCTCCTTTTTGCACATTTATAACACTGTTCTGTATATTGTATTACCTTAGCATACCTTACAAGAAGCTTTCTAATACAGTGACTGTGAGAGTGACGGTAAAATGCTGTTATCAGTCTAATTCATAGGTGTCAAACTCAAGGCCCGCGGGCCACATCCGGCCCGGCGTGTAATTATGTCCGGCCCGCGAGAGCATTTTATTAATTGCCCGCGAGATGTCCCGCGCTCCAGCTGACTCGCCGAACACTTCCTGTATTAAACAGGAAGTGGCTAATGATGCTTCGCGCTCGCGCTAGTACCGCACGATTGTTATTGTCAATTATCCATAACTGTTCAGGCTCGGTACACAGTGCTTGTGCGCGAAATTCAGGTGTTGATCATCGGATGAGAAGAACCCGCCCTCATGGCATCGCGTCTTCTTGCATGATTGACAGGTCAGACAGCATATCAGCGCCAGCTGTTAGAGTGATAGGACAAGCGCCAGAAAGAAAATACAGCGCAAAAAACATTACGTCCTTAGGGACGTAACAAATATATTTGAAATATTATTACGTGTAAAAAAAATTGTGATATAGTTTGTAAAATCTGCTATAACCCATGGGTTATATGCGGGAAAATACGGTATATGTTTACTGACATACTGCCGGTATACCCGTGTCTCATTTGCGGAGCTAATGTGGCAGTAATTAAATAATTTAATAAGACGGCACTATGAGACAAATGACATAAGAGCAAATTCAACTGAATGATTTGATTTGTTATTGCTGAAAAGCAAAAATTGTATTTAGATTTCCAGGTTTTGTTATGCAGCATGTCCATATTTTGAATTTGTATAATTTTGACAGGATATATTTTTATGGAGAGCAAAATATTTTATATATAAATCTTTTTAAGTTTTATATAAAATGACATAAGAGTAAAGAAATTTGAATGTTTGTTCTTTTAACTTTTACTTACTTTTACTTTACTTACTTGTTTACTTTATTTCTAACTTGTATAATTTAGACAGGACATATTTTAAAAAAAATTAAGTATTTTAAAAATATTTTTATATTTTTAAGTTATTTAAGGTATAAGTTGATTTATTCCAGAATAATATTTCTGTCTGTTTTTATTCACATCTAATTTAAAAAAGGTAAGTTTTAAAAGTTTAGTTTTAGTGTTTTCAATAAATGTTTATCTTGTTCGGCCCGCGGCCTAAAGTTTTTTGGGATTTTGGCCCCCTGTGCAATTGAGTTTGACACCCCTGGTCTAATTGTTTGCTCATTTTGAAAGTTGTAAAAACACTATTGTGGATTTTATCTTTTGCTATTTAAGCAAATGACAACACAAATACATGTCATGTATTCTCTCACTCACAGTTATAAAAGTACCCAACTATGACGACTGAGACACACACACATAGACACACACACAAACACACACACACACAGACAGAAACACGCACACACACACACACACACACACACACACACAGACACAAATGCACACACACACACGCATGCACACACACAGACACAAACACACACACGCACACACGCGGGCACACATACACACACGCACACACAGACACACACATACACGCGCATAAACGTGCACACACTCATGCACACACAGACACACACACACACAGACACACTCACGCACACTCACGCACACTCACGCACACACACTCACGCACACTCACGCACACACACAGACACACTCACGCACACAGACACACTCACGCACACTCACGCACACACACAGACACACTCACGCACACACACAGACACAGACACGCACACAGACACACACACGCACGCACACAGACACGCGCACACACACGCACACGCACACTCACAGACACGCACACAGACACGCACACAGACACACTCACTCACGCACACACACACACACACTCACACACACAGACACGCACACAGACACGCACACAGACACACTCACGCACACACACACACACTCACACACACAGACACGCACACAGACACGCACACAGACACACTCACTCACGCACACACACACACACACTCACACACACAGACACGCACACAGACACACTCACGCACGCACACGCACGCTCACGCACACTCACGCACGCACACACACACTCACGCACGCTCACTCACGCACACACACACACACTCACGCACGCACACACACACTCACGCACGCTCACGCACGCACACACACACTCACGCACGCTCACGCACGCTCACGCACGCTCACGCACGCTCACGCACTCTCACGCACGCTCACGCACTCTCACGCACGCTCACGCACTCTCACGCACACTCACGCACTCTCACGCACACTCACGCACTCTCACGCACACTCACGCACTCTCACGCACACTCACGCACTCTCACGCACACTCACACTCACGCACACTCACGCACACTCACGCACGCACACACACACGCACACACACACACACACACTCACGCTCACGCACGCACACGCACGCTCACGCACGCTCACGCACGCTCACGCACACACACACGCACACTCACGCACGCACACGCACGCTCACGCACACTCACGCACGCACACACACACTCACACACACAGACACGCACGCTCACGCACGCTCACGCACACTCACGCACACTCACGCACACTCACGCACGCACGCTCACGCACGCTCACGCACGCTCACGCACGCTCACTCACGCACGCACACACACACTCACGCACACAGACACGCACACAGACACACTCACGCACACACACGCACGCTCACACACACAGACACGCACACACACACACAGACACGCACACAGACACACTCCCGCACACACACGCGCACTCACACATCAAAGGTATATATACTTGTACAAGTCCCACGTAATAACGGGCCTGCGGTCAAACAGGCATATGGACACATTAACATTCATGGCAACACAAAGAGAAGAAGGCTTTCTTCAGAGAGCCGGACCAGCCGTCTCACCTCGCAATTCATCCCAGTGCTTTAATGAATTATTCAGGGGACATCTCAGACGAGCCGAGGCGTCAGACTCACCTGCTGGAGAGTGCTGGACCGTGATCAACACGAGCAGATCATCGCTGGCTTTGCACTGTGAATCAGTCACATTCAACACTGTTCTTTTGCTGCTGTGCAAGTGTGTTCAAAACTTTTCATTCAACACTATTACAAAGTGTGCTTTTTGTAAGTGTACTTAAAGGTACAGTAAGCGATTTCTGACAAACACCCAAACAAAAACCCCCCTCCCTCCATCTCTCCGCCCCCAAAATTACAAACGACTAACAGCTAATGCATCAGACAGCTCGCACAAGTATGGAGGAATCAAGTGTATCTTGAATGCAATGTAAGTCGTTGTTGGTCTTGTCTCGTTGTTCACATCCGGGTCCCTTCTATGAATCTTCCAGGTCCTTCACGCACCTGTCCTTGTTTAATCACTACCCAAGTCTCGTCAGCTGGTTCCTATCCCGTGTTTGTTATAAAAGCCCTCGTATTCCCTTGTCTTTGTTGATTGTTAATGTTGTCTTGTTTAGGTCTCCGTGTGTGGATGCTGTGCTCCTCCCGAGTTCCAGGTTTTCTCCATGTTAGCACTATTAGTGGAGTTTTTGATTCATATTTAAAGTGTTTTGTTTTCATTTTGAAAATAAAGGACACGAAGCTCCCATTCCACCACATCCCAAAGATGCTCTATTGGGTTGAGATCTGGAGACTGTGGGGCATTTTAGTGCCGTGAACTCATTGTCATGTTCAAGAAACCAGTTTGAAATGATTCGAGCTTTGTGACATGGTGCATTATCCTGCTGGAAGCATCAGAGGATGGGCACATGGTGGGCATGAAGGGATGGACATGGTCAGAAACAATGCTCAGGCAGGCAGTGGCATTTAAACGATGCCCAATTGGCACTAAAGGGCCTAAAGTGTGCCTATAAATCATCCCCACACCATTACACCACCACCACCAGCCTGCACAGTGGTAACAAGGCATGATGGATCCATGTTATCATTCTGTTTACGCCAAATTCTGACTCTACCATCTGAATGTCTCAACAGAAATCCAGACTCATCAGACCAGCAACATATTTCCAGTCTTCAACTGTCCAATTTTGGTGATCTGGTGCAAATTGTGCCTCTTTCTCCTGTTTGTAGTGGAGATGAGTGTTACCCGGTGGGTGTTCTGCTGTTGATCTGCCTCAAGGTTGTGCGTGTTGTGCTTCACAAATGCTTTGCTGCAAACCTCGGTTGTAACGAGTGGTTATTTCAGTCAATGTTGCTCTTCTATCAGCTTGAATCAGTCGCCCATGACCTCTGACCTCTAGCATCAACAAGGCATTTTCTCCCACAGGACTGCCGCATACTGGATGCTTTTCCCTTTTCACAGCATTCTTTGTAAACTCTAGAAATGGTTGTGTGTGAAAATCCCAGTAAGTGAGCAGATTGTGAAACACTCAGACCGGCCCGTCTGGCAGCAACAACATGCCACACTCAAAACTGCTGAAATCACCTTTCTTTCCCATTCTGACATTCAGTTTGGAGTTCAGGAGATTGTCTTGAGCAGGATCAACCCTAAATGCACTGAAGCAGCTGCCATGTGATTGGTTGATTAGATAATTGCATTAATGAGAAATTAAACAGGTGTTCCTAATAATCCTTTAGGTGAGTGTGTGTTGATGGACCCCATATGGGAAAAAAAACTATGGAAGTCAATACCGACATTCTTCAAAACATCTTCTTTTTGTAACTGATGAAAGAATTTTCATTTTTGGGTGAACTATCTCTTTATTTCATTAACATTATTTTATATTATCTGCAAGTAGGGTACAGCTTTAGATTTTAGATTTATGCATTTTGCAGACGCTTTTATCCAAAGCAACTTGCATTGCATTCAAGAAACACATTGAATCAGTTCTTGCTTGCCCTGGAATCAAACCCATGACCTTGGCGTTTTAAACACCAATGCTCAACTCGTTGAGCTACAGGAAAGCTTCTTTAAAAGCTGTTACAGTTAAGCACACTTTGCTTTCATAAGGGCAAGTATTTACGTCAAAAAATGTAAATGTCGTCTTTTCTACAGCACAACCTGATAACAAACGTCTCTGTGTGTTAAAAACAGAAGCTCAGCATTTATAGTAATCAGCATAAACACAGGATGATTTCACAGAAACGCAGAAGTCTTTTCTTCTATGCGCGGGCGTTTACAGGCCGAGGAATGCATGTACCTGATATAAAACAATCCACTTCCTGTCAGGAAGAGAAGATTCTTCAGTGAGAGACAGGAATGTCAAGCATCTATGGATTGTGTGTTGCTTAAATGTTTGGTCTGACGGTGGCGTCTCATTATCTGCCGAGGTGGGGCACATTCTTCATCTTTATCATACTTTCTTTGAAAAGCTGTTTGCATCAGACTTTATCATTGTTGCTTTCACAGCTCATCAAACACGCAGGAGATCTTACAAAAGAAGGAGAATTTAAACAATGCACATGCATTTATAGTGTAAAAGCTGGTTTCTTTAATGCAGAGTTAATCCTCCAGATTTAGCTCAATCAGTAGAGAGTGGCGCTCGCAACGCCAAGGTCATGGGTTTGATCTTAGGGAAAGCAAGAACTGATTCAATGTGTTTCTTGAATGCAATGTAAGTCGCTTTGGATAAAAGCATAAATGTAAATGCCAGTTCGTTACCAAAGCATTAACTAAAATTTAATTCAAAATTTTAATAAATATTATATTAGTATCTCAATGACATTAAAACAACTCTTGTCTTCATATCTTGCCTCGTTGTTTATTTGTTTTATCTAATTTATTTATCTTATAGGTATAAATTATGATTTATCCAAATATGTCAATGTAAATTTGGCCAAAATTTAGTTTAAATGGCTTGAATATCTACATGAGTTCTGTGGATTAATATTATCTCTTAATGTAGACCTTTTTTATACATATGAAAATGAAAAAAATAGATAATATTTCATATGAATTAATAAGAGATAATTAATAATATGTATATATATATATATATATATAAAAGAAAATTAATATATACAATTTATAAATTATATATATATATATATATATATATATAAAAATATATGATTTTATTTTAAATTTAGTTATATTTAGTTAAATATTGTAGTATCATTGAGATACAATTAGTTTATATATATATATATATATATATATATATATATATATATATATATATATATATATATATATATATATATATAATTAAAAATATAAAATGTAAAATATAAAAATATATGTTATATCCCAGTTCATCTCTGGGAAAATGACCCTATTTTCTTCGCAAAAACATCACAGCACTGTAAATGTAAATGCTTTTCTGAGCATGCAAACTGGATCTTGAATTATTTACCAGGTTGTAACTACTTACACGCAAACACTTGTCTAAACAGTCGCCTTAGGCTGTGCATCTGGCCGTGGGAGAACAGAAACGGGAAATAAACCTGAAAAGCCAATTAATATGCAACAGCCCAAAAGCAAGGCATAAACAAAGCAAACGAGGGTTGTCATGCACACAAGAGAAAAAAAATGAAGAGAGAAACAGAGAAGCGAAAAGCCTGCTTTTTATCCATCTGCTGACAGCAGATCTGAGATCAGACACGTGTGAAGTCATACATTAATGCATGTACACAAATACTCTTTGGGGAGAGGCTGCGTCCAAAATCACATGCTCTCTTGAGTTGATACTTATTTTAAATAAGTAATTGCTTCATGAGAACTAAAAAGTATGTCCTAAATAGTGCATTTATCAGATGCTTTTATCCAAAGCGACTTGCATTGCATTCAAGAAACACATTGACATTCTAATCAGTTCTTGCTTTCCCTGGGAATCGAACCCATGACCTTGATGTTGCAAGCACCACTCTCTACAGTTTGACACACAGGAAAGCCAGGGTATGAAAGTATGAGTTTGCAGTATGAAAGTAATCTGGTCATGCATGTTGTCATGATCATGTGACCCACCTCATAATCTCACCGGAAGCAGTCGCTCATCCGGGACTTTTCACCAACTCTTTTCTTCTCTTCTCATTCTTCTTTTATCACATACTGTTTTTCACCTAGTATATAGTAGGGAAGTATGTGATTTCGGACGCAACCAGAGTCTCATCTCAAGAATTCAAGGAATTCAGATTTGATGACTGGAAATGTTTTACCTACTAAATGACTGGATCAGTTTCATTAACTGAGTCATTTCTAAAAAACTTTAGAAAACTTTTTGTTACGTTTTTTATCCCCTCTGGGTGAAAGGCTTTGATTTCAAACTTTAAATAATAGCCACACTTTTCTAAA
>JAWRVZ010000220.1:312500-317500 GCA_037043235.1 Rhodeus uyekii | reverse complement strand
CACACTGGCTCCATTTGGTAGTTCGTCTTGGTCGCTGTGTTGCTTAAATTGTATAATTATCATCGAAAGTTTTATTAAAAGTATAAGCTTTGCTGATTCAGTTCCTAGAAATGTGTTTTGACTCAGTATTTCTTGTAGTATTTAGACCGGGGCTAGTTGTCACTGTCGCTATCTGAATAACTTGGGTTTAGCTTTTATTTTGCTTTCTGTTTGAGTTCTGTTTTCCAAACTTAAATGATAACATCATCATGTGTTTATTATGTGTCTGCTAACAATTGAACACTGTAGACTCTATTTAAATGCTCTGAACTGAGTATTTTAAATGTCAAATTAGTGGTGTGTATTACACATTGTGATTTTTATACAATATACATCGGCCAAAACAATAGTACATGTTGCCTTGAGCATTTCTGCTTTCTCATGAATGATGTATTGTGTAAGAAAAGCCTAAAATAAGTTTTTTAACGCCAAGTTCCCATTGTGACAACTTACCCCACATAGCCAAAATGTGTGTTTTCCCCCGTTCCCTGGCTTTAATGGTGGAAATGTTCAATGTTTTTCGTAGCTAAGACATTAATGTTTACATCTATATAGAAATTGGCTTTATAAACATATCTAGCCTGAAAAATACAGACGTCTGACTCCGTCCGGCTTCCCTATTGACCCAGAAAGGAGATTTGTTTAGGCATTTTAAAGTGACATATTAAATGATTCCTTGTGTGAGATTTATGTCAATCTTGTTTGGCAAGACTAAATAATGAAGGTAAACTGAATCTAACTGAACACATAGTACTTTTATCTGTCTGCATGTTATTACATGTCTGCATGTTATTAAGATACAAACATGTTTATTATTCAGCGACACTTGCAATGTGAAATAAAAATACCTCTTAACCAAATTTGCATTCATACATTTTAAAATGTTTAGCCAAAAACGTGTAGTTTAATATGTATAATTAGGGATGCACGATATATAGGAGGATATGTGTTCATTTTTAATGTGTTCCGATGATAAAAATTTGTCTGATTTTATATTAAAACTGATAAATAATGTATTGTTTCCGTCGCTGAGACGCTTCAGATGCGATTGTTCATCATGATGGTTTTAAATTGCATGAAATACGATTAAAAATACAGTTCAGAGCAACATGTGCAGTGCAAATCTGTCATATCGACTACATAAAATCATAATAAGAACATTGCAATTGTGTGTTCGGTACATGACTTTTAATGCTGAGACTTATTGTAATTATATAAAAGTTTGGATTTAGATTTATTATTAGTTATCGGCTTTCAGATATAAATAATGATATCAGCCAAAATGTTCATATCAGTGCATCCCTTATAAATAATGTTTATATTGAAGCACTAGGAAAATCAAGGACTTTCACAGTCAAGTTTATCATGTTCATTTTATGTCACTTTTATTTCTATAGTGCTTTTTACAATACAGATTGTTTCAAAGCAGCTTTATTTATTTAGCTTATTTTGGTTTTATTAATATCTTAGTTGCAAATGAGGAGGAACTTTATACCATTAATTTAATCAAAAACTAAATTGTTATCAGATTCGATACAATTCTAAATCCATTTAATTGTATAGATGGTATTAGAAACTTTTAATTCAGTAGTATTTAAATCACCTTGATGGAATAAATGACCTAATTCACCTCTATTTAAGCACGGTAATGATTCCTAATCTTTCATTGGCTCATCAACTTGCCTAATAATTGACTTTGGAGCATCTAAAAGCATTAATCTTGACAATCCTTCAGCCTTTGACTGCAATATTTTATTCCAGTCAAAGATAAATCTCTAATTAACCAAGTACAGTGGAGTTCGGTTATTTCGACGGCCTCGGGGGTTGTAAAAAAGCGTTGAGATTACCGTTTAGCGAGATAACCTATACCCAATATATCTATGTATTAGATGAAGCGATCGGCATGCTATAAAAATTTACATACACTGTATATGTTTGCTAACAGCAAAAGGCATATGTGCACCAACTAACAGCGATAGAGATCAGAGATACGAGCGTCCCGACATATGAGTATGCCGAGATACGAGCAAGCTAATTTTGCTTTGAGATACAAGTAAACATTTGAGATACGAGCAAACATTTGAGATACGAGCAAACATTTGAGATACGAGCAAACATTTGAGATACGAGCAAACATTTGAGATACGAGCAAACATTTGAGATACGAGCAAGCCTTCAAGCTAATTTTGCTTTGAGATACGAGCAAACATTTGAGATACGAGCAAACATTTGAGATACGAGCAAACATTTGAGATACGAGCAAGCCTTCGAGCTAATTTTGCTTTGAGATACGAGCAAACATTTGAGATACGAGCAAACATTTGAGATACGAGCAAACATTTGAGATACGAGCAAACATTTGAGATACGAGCAAACATTTGAGATACGAGCAAACATTTGAGATACGAGCAAGCCTTCAAGCTAATTTCGCTTTGAGATACGAGCAAACATTTGAGATACGAGCAAACATTTGAGATACGAGCAAACATTTGAGATACGAGCAAACATTTGAGATACGAGCAAACATTTGAGATACGAGCAAACATTTGAGATACGAGCAAACATTTGAGATACGAGTAAATATTTGAGATACGAGCAAGCCTTCAAGCTAATTTTGCTTTGAGATACGAGCAAACATTTGAGATACGAGCAAACATTTGAGATACGAGCAAACATTTGAGATACGAGCTTCACTCTCTACTGTTTGAGACACGGGAAAGCATTTAGTACGGAAATGCGTGTTGAAGCTTGTGTGTGTTTTCAGCTGTTACTGACGTGTCCGGCGCTGCTGAGCTAGAGAAGGGGTCTGTGTGTGCCTGGGACGAGGGCCCGGGAACACCCGTTCGGAATGTTACTGAAGGCCCCGGAATGGACAGGAACATCAGTGAGCAGCTCAACAAAGCCTTCGAAGCGTACCGCAATGCGTCTATTGATAAAGAGTTGGCCAGAAAGGAACTTCAGCATAAGGTGGTGTTTGTGAACTATCAGAGGTGTTTTATTTGAGTGTGCAGACGGACACTAACGCGGACCATTGCTTTTGCAGACGGAGCATTATCAGCGGCACACTCAGAGGCTGGAGAGACAGATAGAGGAGCAGGCGAAGACCATCTCGCAGCTTAAAGCCGAGCTCAGTTCGCTTCGCAAACATGCATCAGGTTAGAAACCGCTTCTCTCTTTACGTGCCTTCATGCATTTATCAGACGCTTTTATCCAAAGCGACTTGCATTGCATTCAAGAAAGGGTTAGACATTCTAATCAGTTCTTGCTTTCCCTGGGAATCAAACCCATGACCTTGATGTTGCAAGCGCTGCTTTCTACTGTTTGAGTGACAGGAAAGCTCAACTTGACCAAATATGGAAATAGTCATAATAAGAACATTAGGGATGTACGGTTTAACATAATAGTACAGTCATTAAAATTGTGACAGTAACACAAATAAAATATGGGAACTGTCTGATGTCTGAACTTCTTCAAAATCTCCACCCTAGATTCTGTTATTTTGTAAAGAAATTTAAATGTGGTCACCATTTTGCATTTAAGCAGAAGCCTTTACATTAAAGAGTTTAAATAGAAACTTTTATAAGTTAATTCATTCAAAAGCGTCCACAATTTTGACGGATGGTGCACTTTTAAAACAAAGGATTAAGAAGAATATTAGGTATGTAATTAAGAACGGTTCGTGGTCAAAAGTTTGGAAACATTAAGATTTTCTAATGTTTATGAATGAAGGTTTTATTCATTTGATCAAAATACAGTAAAAACAGTGATATTGAAACATTTAAAATGTTTAAAAACTAATATATTTATAAAATTTTGTGATACATGCTATATAATTTTTTCCCCTTTTATTTATATATATATATTTTTTTATTATTTTTGTTGTGTGTGTGTATATATATATAAATAATTTTTTTTTTTTTTTTTTATATAGCATGTATCACTATATTTTATAATATACTTTATATATATAATCTTTTTTATATAAATATATTTATATATATAAAGTGAATATTTGTAAAGTTATATGGGTAAATTTAAACTTTAATATGGAATACAAGTATATATAACATATATTTTAATATGGAACAATAAATATTAGTTTTACTAATTAGTATTATGTCCTAAAGAATTAAGTTAAAGAATTAAGAACCAAACTAGGATTACACGACATGCTCAATACAAGATGTTTAGAAATCCTTCACACTCACTCATTTCTTTTCTGTATTCATATGTTGTAAAAATCATAAACTAATGAATTTTCTTTGTATACAAAATACAAAATTTGTATAAATAAACTTCAAAAGTGTCAGAGAATTGAGCAAACTGTGTGCATGTGTGAAATTATAGTATTGTTATTACAATTTCATGCACATACTATTGAAGTAGAAACGGTGTGTTGCACGCGAGTGGTATGTCAGCACACACACACGAGTGGTATGTCAGCACACACACACACGAGTGGTATGTCAGCACACACACACGAGTGGTATGTCAGCGCACACACACACGAGTGGTATGTCAGCACACACACACACGAGTGGTATGTCAGCACACACACACGTCCTGCATCTCTGATCTCATGACTGTTCTTGTCATTGTTGAGTTTGTCTGTTAACGCAGCTGTTTGTCTTTGTCTTCAGAGGAGCTCTGTGAGCCTGCGTACAGAAAACAGGAAGTAGAAACCTCGTCACCCAACGATCATCGCTCTGACAACCCGTCCAGTTCCCACAGGACGAACCATTTCCTGGTGCGTGTTTTCTCTTAAAGTCCCCAAATAAAGGGATGTGATTTGATGTCAGAGTTTGCGGCGGCGGCTTGCAACACAGCGCTGTTTTTCTTTCAGTTATGGTGCAGATGCAGATTTGCTTGTGATGTAATTCTCCGAGCGTGACCCCGGACCCTTATATTGTGTTATCATCGTTAACCGCCTGTAAGCACTGAGTTTGGAGTGCTTTGCTAGT
>JAWRVZ010000220.1:200000-310000 GCA_037043235.1 Rhodeus uyekii | reverse complement strand
GTAGTTATTTACATAATTTGCTTATTTACTTAATTAGTTTAGTCATTTACTTACCGGTAATTGGTTAAATTATTTAATTAGTTTGCTTATTTGCTTAGTTTAGGTGTTTACTCAATTATTTTAGTTAATTACTTAGCTCGTTACTTAGTTTGGTTATTTACATAGTTTGAATATATTTAGTTATTTATTTGCTTAGTTTAGTTATGTACTTGGTTTATTATTAGTTTAGTTATTTAGTTACTTTAGTTATTTACTTTACTTTAGTTATTGAAGTTATGTTCTTAGTTTGATTATTTACATAGTTTGGACATTTTTAGTCATTTATTTACTTAGTTATGTACTTGGTTAATTAGTTTAGTTATTTAGTTTGCTTATTTACTTAATTAGCTTAGTTATTTACTTAATTGGTTCAATTATTTACCAGTACTTATTTACTTAGCTAGTTACTAAGTTTGGATTTATTTTATTTTTTTGTTATTTACTTAATTATTTATTAATTACTTAGCTTAGTTATTTACATAATTTGGATAATTTTAGGTGTTTATTTACTTAGTTATGTACTTGGTTAATTAGTTTAGTTATTTAGTTACTTTAGTTATTTACTTAGTTTCCTATTTACTTAATTAGCTTAGTTATGTACTTAATCGGTTCAATTGTTTACTTGCTTATTTACTCAGCTAGTTACATAGTTTGCATATTTACTTTATCCAAGTTATATATTTATTTCAATTTTTACACCATTCATATTTTAAAACACTTAAATGAAGTCAAACTGCTTCCAAAAAAGTTCTTTTTAAAGTTCCTTCCCAGTGAAATGCGAGTAACTAGATATTCTGGATAAAGCTGTTTGTATTTCCAATCTTAATGGTGTTTTGTTTTTTCAAATGTAATTAGCATTATTATTTTGCAAGTGCCATTTGACTTCTTCTCTTTCTCTTTCGATCAGTGAGGATTTTCTGGACACTTGGCAGGAAATCCAGGGGACTTTCCAGAGGATTCAGACTCTAACCAGAAGGCAGAAAGATCACCTGAAGAGAATACACAAAGGGAACGAAACCGCTAATGGTAAAATCATTTGTTCAGATCCTAATTTGAAATTTCTGACTATTATCCTTTATTAAATTATAGCTGTTAAACCACCTCACCCAAGTGCGTTTCATCCATTCTAATTAAATTAGGTAAAATAAAAACGGTGGAGTTACAATTACTTTAGAAATGTCACAACAAATTAGTAATTATATAGCTAGTAGTGAAATGCAGCATACTAGTAATTATACATTTCATTGTTTGTTCTTTCACGCAATTAAAAGCAGAAATACTCCTCGCAAAGCCATGGTGGGAAGGGCTTTTTGCTCCATGACCTCTGACCTCCACGCAGCATTAAAATAGTCTGAGCAGATGAGCGTGTTCAATTATCACTTTGATAAATGTTGTTTTGAAGCCGCACACTGTTACACAATTACATGTCCTCTGTGAAATCACTTGGAAAACAATACGCCAGTGAGATGTATTTTTGGACGTGGTTGCATGATGGAAAGCATGCAGAAAGAACGGCGTGTTTTTGTCCCGCGGATCGTCTGTACGTATTAATTGCAGCTTTCCTGCAGCTCAATCAGTAGAGCATTGGTGCTTGCAACGCCAAGGTCATGGGTTCAATCCCAGGGAAAGCAAGAACTTATTCAATGTGTTTCTTGAATGCAAGTCGCTTTGGATAAAAGCATCTGCCACATGCATAAATGTAAATTAAACGCTATTGCTCGTGTATATATATCTATATATCAGCACTTGTCATGCAATAAAGCAACATATTAAAGGAGCAAATCGCTCCATCTTGGCATCTGATGTCGTATAATTCTGGTTTTAAGTCCTTTCGGTCACATCACAGACAGAACAATACTAATAACAGTGAATTTAATTGTTGAGGGAGTCATGGAAATAATAATCAAGCCATCATTGCAGTGAACGTTTGAGAAGACGAGATCCCTCTAGCTAGTTAAAAATCTTATACAGGATTTATATAATTCAGCCAGAATTGAAATGTTATGATTTATACACTCTAGTGTGATTGCGTTGCATTTAATGTGAAATGAGATGTTGTGCAGAAGGTCTGCGCTGCTGTTTTCTATTCAATGATTGTGGATGATGATTTATAACTGAGTAGCCAGTGTTAGACTTTCTTCTAAAGTCCTACGATCTTCTCTTCTCTAAACTTGCGTTGGATAAAATGGAGGCATTTTCACGCGAGACTGAATTCTGTTTGTAGTCGATGCCAAACGATGCTTTTGAATCGAACACAAATGTGGGAGTTCAGGAGAAGAGGAACATTTGTCAGTGAAAAACAGCTTAAATTTGGGTCTGTTCCTCGCGGATGACTTTATAAGAGTTGGAATATAGTGCATAAATCATACTGTTTTTGAAATTTCCTTTACGGTGGCCTTTTTTCAGCACTTTTGTTTACGGGAAAGAGGAGCTCAGACATTCTGCATAACATCGTTTGTGTTTCTCTGAAAAACACAAGTCGAAATTCCAAAATAGTAGTCGATAATAATATACAGTGGAACCCACTTATCTCGAGCTCGGTTAACTCGCCAATCCTGTTACTGTATGTCGACGTTTTTGAAGTGGAACCGCCAAACTCTCTATTTGTCTCAGCATTTTCTTCTCGGTTATGTTGCTTCTTTTGTCGCCGAACTCTGATATCTCGAGCACAAAAGAGAGACACATTCTCCACTTCACATCAGTTATCTGGATGGATGATCGTACGAGTTCACTGCGCATGCGCTGAGTTCATGTTGCACGAGCATCACGGTCCGTATAGTCGCTCTCCAGTGACGCTTCACTCACTCTTGCGGTCAGTGCCGTGCAGCCGCTCAACAACTCGCGCAACAATCAAGCTTACAGATGCTGTCTTGAAGAGGCGCAGGAGTTACTAAAAACGCATCTCTTTACTAAAACTACTAAAAACGCATCATGAGCACCTAACATGACACACACATGCACTCACAAAAAAAAAAAAAAAAAAAATTCCCTTTTCTCTACTCCCCATGCTTGTGCTACTTGTATTCAGAATGTCTGAAACTTTGTATTGTAAGCGCTCTTATGTGTTTTTGTATCCTTTGGACAAATTGGTTCTATATTCCTCAAATTGTAAGTCGCTTTGGATAAAAGCGTCTGCTAAATGAGTAAATGTAAATGTAAATGTAGTTCACCTTCACTGTCCAGCAATTCCCAGATTACACTGACATCGATAAAGACGTTGTTACTGATAGAAGCTTAGAAGCATTTGTTTTCCAGCAGACCGTTAAAGGCAAAAAGCAACAAAGCATTTTAGAGTTTAAAGAAACCATAATAACCGCTTGTGCAATATTATCAGAACTGTGTCCGAGCGACATGACTGTTATGATGAATGTGTGTGTGTGTGTGTGTGTGTGCTTACTCAGTGTTGGAGAATATAATTAAAGGTTTGTATGGAGAATGGAAGGTGTTTTTATTGTATTCTGGTAAATCTCTGCTGTTAGTTGCTGCACATATGACTTTTGTTGTTAGCAAACATATACAGTGTATGTACATTTTTATAGCATGCCGATCGCTTCATCTAATAAATCGCCATATTGGCTGTTGGTTTTCTCGCTACACGGTTATCTCAACACTTTTTTGCCCCCCCGAGGCCGCCAAGATAACCGGATTCCACTGTAATACCTCTTCTCACAATGATCTCAGTCTTGCATGACTCCATCGTTTACGAGGAGGTTGAATTATGGCTGTCAGTAACTGAATCAGAGCCATGCTTTGATTATGATTTGATATGTTAGGTTGCTAGCGCCGCGTGCCTCTCCGTGTGATCGCGGGCTTTGATCGGGACGACTGCAGCTGAATCTCCAGCTCTGGAGTTGGGTTAATTGCTCTTGCAGCGGCTGACGCAGTTGTTATGGTAGAGCAATTCTCACTGCATTGTTTGGTGCTAAAATTGACAGAGTTCCTCATTAATAGTCAGCGTTGCATGGTGTGCATATCACTGCTGTGCTTTCTTTGCATTTGCATACTAATGCTCTCATATCTATACGAGCGAGGGAGAGATTGACAAGTGAAAAATGCTCGGTTCCTTCATGCACAATCACTTTATCTGTGATCTGGGTCTGATTGCAGGGAGAATTTGAGACCTTCCTCCAGTATTTACATGAGACCTGTCCGTTTCCAATCGTGTTCCTCTTAATGCTTGATTAATGGATGCATTAGTGTTATTTTGTTCATTTAGCAAACACTTCTATGCAAAGTGACTTACCCTTATGGCTTGTGATGGTCGAAATTTCTTGCACCAAGTTTTATCGCACCAGAAGTTTGTTTTTGATGCTGGAAATGCACATGTAAACACATGTATTGATTATTTTACTATTTCATTTCATTATTTCATTAAAGTCTCTATAAAAAATGTGATGCCACTTTCCTGGAATCTTTGGCAAATGCATTGATTTATTCCCCCTCTTAATGCATAACTCTTTTATCTAGAGTGACTTACAAAAAAAATAGGCATTATGATGTGTTTTACATTGTACACCACTGCACATTCCTTAATATTCATGCATTAGCTAACATGAACTAACAATGAACAATGTATGTTTTTTTTCATATTTGTTAAAGATGACCTATTATGCACTTTTTGATTTTGTTCAAAAAATAATGTTCAAAAGCACATTATTTTCCCATATTCTCATTCTTGCGGCTCGTCTCTTCCCAGTCGATCAGAAACGCTCTGTTTAGTTCCTGCGTCTGTGAAGCCCCGCCTTCTGAAAAGCTCAATGTGCTCTGATTGGTCGGTTGAAACCAGTGTGTTGGGGGGGGGGGGGGATAAAATAATGCTATATATTTTAGAACATTATTTTAGTGCAGTCACTCTAAGACGGATAGACTATGTGTCATGTTTATTGAATTTTTCCTTTTTTATTCACAAACTTGTTAACTATTTCATGAATTATATGGTATATTCTGGAAGTCAGTGTGTTTGTAACGATCAAGTTAGTTGATCTAAACCAGAATACATAAATGTAAGTGAACTGAAGTGAACTTTATTCATATTGTACTTCAGTTAAATGTCTGAAAGTGAAAACACTGAATAGTTGTGATGCATGAAAAGCACTGAGTGCATCCGTCTCCGGCTGAGCTTCGGCAAAAGCGTTAAAGCTCATAAAGTAATCCCGTTTCGGGGATGGAGGGGACACAAATCAGATCTGAGGGGGCAAAGCCCTCTTTTGCCCCTCGTATATGTGCCAGCCTGGAGCTTCAACACACTTCTGACCGACTCAAGCAGGCCCCGCCCCTTTATTATGTAAATGAGGAATATCGTGACTGGTTCATTCCCGGAAGAAAACTCAAGACTTCAATGGAGGCGTTTCAGAAACACTGATATAGAGAAGATCCCGCCAGAGGGACTTTGTGCTTTCGCAGAGTTTTTTAATGATTAAAAGCAACATTACAGACTAAAGAAAGATGAACATGTACACAAGCATCATAGGACCCTTTTAATAACAATACATTTGTTCCTTATTCGTTCATGTTAGTTTAAAGGACATTTACTTTAGTTTAATAAACACTATAAATCTACTGTTCTTTGTTAATTCATGTGCAGGCCAATCAATAATATTGATGAATAATATACATTTTTATTTATTTAGCATATTTGTTAAAGAGGACCTATTATGCACTTGCATAGGTTTTCATGCTTGAATATTCGAAAGCATATTATTTTTCCCATATTCTCATTGTTGCCATCCCATAATGTTATCATGTTTTCATGATACGAGCATTGGTGTTGGTTTCCTCTCTGACTGCAGTGCAGTTCTCCATGCCCATCCAGTGCACGGAGGACACGGCGGATCAAGCCGAGGCGCCGTTCTCCTCGCCGCTGAGGCCCGAGGTCGACGAATCTTCCAGCTCCGCCTCCCTCGCGTCGCGCTGCGCTGTTCCAGGCGACACCTTTTTCGACTCGCTTCGAGGCCTGAGTGTGAAGTTTCCCCCGAGCACAGACGACGAGTACGACTTCCTCAACAGTACTCCGGATAAACGGGTGGACCTGCCTCTGCACAGACTGGAGCTGGCCGACCAAATGCACACAATGAGGGAGGAGTCTTACTCGTCATACTCCGCCCCCTCTTCATCCGCTCACACGTCTGCGTCTTCTGCGCCGCCCGAAGGTGTGCGAGGACCCCAACAGGTAAGATGGACATTCACACCCAGGAGGCTTTGAAAGCTGCAACATTAATCGAACACAAGTCATGTAAAGTTACTTTTATGCATTTATCAGATGCTTTTATCATCGCATTCTAGAAACACATTGACATTCTAATCAGTTCTTGCTTTCCCTCGGAATCAAACCCATGACCTTGACGTTGCAAGCGCCACTCTCTACTGGTTGAGCCGCAGGAAAGCTCTATCTTTAAGAGATGTTCACCCTAAAATAACAAATGAAGTCTCATTTACTCACCCTGGTGTTGTTCTAATGCCGCATGTCCTTCTTTCTTATATGGACCACTAAAGAATAATTTAAAAATATAGACCGTATATCCAGCTTGTGTTCGTCCATAAAAAGGCAGTGAGTGTGTTTTAAATAAAAACGCAGAAGTATTACAGAAAGATCCCATGTGACGATTGTTCTGGAAGTATAAGCTGTTTATAAATTTAATATATTATTTAATGAAAATGGTTCGTTCAAAATCGAGTTTGAACGAATTTCAGTCACACGAACACAGAAGACCGACCGCCAAAGTTAGTGGGACATTTTATTTAAATTAGTACAATTTACTCATTTAAATAGTAAATTAAATTGTAAACACATAAACACATTCGCTCATAACAGTCATTTCGCTCGGACACAGTTCTGCATTAGTACAACACCAGGGTGAGTAAATGATGACTTCATTTTCATTTTAGGGTGAACTGTCCCTTTAAGAAGTCGTCTATCACAATAGCCCTTTTTTAAGATTATTCACAATGCAGTTAGGTTACATTCAGAAACATTACATTGGATTTGGCTAATGTCACTCAAAAAATAAGATTTTCATATGGAATTATAGTGTACTGATCCAAAATATCTAATAAACAATATCTAATGCAGTGACTCTTTCAGATTGCTCTTTATGGGATGCTAATCCACATGCCACAAAAACAAGAGTTTATAATGTGAAATGCACAGGAATTGCTTACAATAGAGTTTGAGCTCTAATCTAAGAATTTGGTTCATTAGCATAGAAATACACACAGCAAGTCCATTTTTATTTAGACTGCATTTTACTCAATAGGTGTTGTTTTAATGACCTTTCTCTTGATTAGATCCCTTGAAAAGGTTAATCAAGTCAATCCAAATTCAGCTTTAGAATTCTTAGTAAAAATGGATCTTAAATTTTAATAACCCTGGCATGGTTTTCACCATTAAAATAAGCAAAGATACACTTCAGGGTTATTGTCATTAACCAGAACTTAAACCATACTGTTTTTTATGCTTGAAATAATTGTTTTTTTTTTATTATCCTTGAAACAAAATAAATGTTAACTGAAATAAAATAGAAAAAAATTTAACGCTTTATTTTAATCGTTCACTTTAGACATTCTACTAACTTTAAGTAAGTTTGCAACCTCATGTTAATTTATTCTCCCATCCTGAACCCTGATCTAATCCAGTAATCCTTATAGTTACTTATCGTTAGAAGAATGTCTAACATGGACCATCAAAATAAAGTGAAACCTACAAAAAATAAACCTTAATTTCAGCGAGTAGGGTTAGTCCAGTTTTAGTTTAGTTTACCTGGAAGTATGAAAATAACAAAAACTTGTGAAAAAACTGAAATAATTAATAGAAATGACAAAAATACACAGCAAAATTACTAAAACCTGAACTAAAGTTAGTTAGTTAAAACCTGAACACCGAAAATATACTAATTTACAATGTTAGCAAACACATTTTTAGTTTTTCAGCGATACTAAAATAAGACTGAAACAAAGTCTTGAGATTTATTTATTTATTAATTTTTTACTTGTGTTGAGCCCAACGCAATGCATTCTGGGATTGTTTGCGAAGAATACATGCAATGCCACCACAAAACAAGATATTGTACGAGGGATTAGACTCAATGTTTTCATTTTGTTTCATTCTGAGCAGAAACTGTAATTCATGCAACAGGAAGTGGTTTAAATCGGAGAGTTTACAGGGAAAATTTTTGGTCATTGGTTTTTGGGAAATATTCCAGCTTACCATTTACGTTCTGCAAAAACTATTTCATTTCAGTTTTTGTTCCTTGAATGATTTGGCCGGTAGTCGTAATATAATATGTGTCCAGTTACTCTAGTTACGTCATTTATGCCTTAAAATGCTGCTTGTTAACATAAAGCATGATGAAAGGTCTTTGCATACTGGCTAATTTATGTGCGTAACACTTTTTCTAAAGCCTGACATTAAAAACAAAATGCAAGCATGAGGTTGCTTTTCATATTTTGACATCTAGTGAATAATACCCATTCTTTTTGATGCATTAATATTCAATAGTGATTGCTTTAATAGAAATACATACGTAGGCGTCATTAACAGGGATAGTTCGCCCAGAAATGAAAATGCTGTCATTACTTACCAAACCTGTATGAGTTTCTTTCTTCTGCCGAACACAAAGATGTGTTGGTAACTAGTCAGTTGACGGCTCCCATTGACTTTCATAGTGCAGTAACACCTCTAGATATGAGCATAATCCGTTCCAGGACGAGCTCGTAACACAAATTGCTCGTATCTAGAATCATGTTTTCCCATAAGAAATAATAGAAAACAAATTAATCCGTTCCAGATCCGTAACAATGGAGAAAAATGTTTTTTATTGGTATAGACACACACACACACACACAATTATAGTACATGTATACAGTGATATCAAATAAAATGTGGTTTTAATTAAACGTTTTTACAGACAGTAGCAGCAGGTGTGGAGGAGGGAGGGGGGGGGGGGGATTGGTACGGAGACACTTGATTCTGTTAAATTAACATAAATTAGCTTAAGTATTTTTTTACTTTTCTATTTTCTATTATTGTTTTTATTTTATTTGTATTCTTTACTTTTGATCACTTTTCGTACCTTTTTCGTTTAGTAAAACTGTAATTGTCTTGAATATCAGGGTGTCCGCGGGGTTGTAAAAGGTAGTAAAAGGTAGTAAATGAAATCAGCCAAAATTAAGGCCATTAAAAAGTAGTAAAAAGTAGTAAACGTCTTTTGACGAGGTATTAAATTTTCGAGCCCAATTTTTTTTAGATATATTTTCAATTTGTGTTAAGTGCAGGCCTTTCTTTTAAAATTCGCGAGGATTTATTTAGATGTTGAAATTAGGACCTGAGCGATATCACGTGAGGTTGTGTTTGTTCGCGCGCCCAGTGCTTTGCGAGCTGAGGTGAGTGCACAGCAGAGTGAACAGACTACACTGCAGCTGAGGCGTTGTGGTGTTTATGTGCGGCGGTAAAGTCACTCTATTCTTCTCCCACTTCAGCGGACACTTACTGTCATGTATTTCGGTAGAAGTGACTTAATTTACGTGTTGTAAATCCGACAGATCAGATTCTCCGATCTGCGACACAAACTATCAGCGAACAAGTTGAATATTTTGAATAAATAAGAGAAACTAAATGCATGCGATACTTTTTTGTGGTTGCTGTGCGTCACTTGACAAGCATGACGCGTCGCCATGGAAACACACATAAAACAGCAGTTTTGAGACGTCACAAGGAAAGCATGTCGAATAGCGGCGCGGGGCACAAAGTAACACTTTTTGGTTTTTTTTGGCAAATAATGAACAAAGTAATAGGGTTAGACAAACCATATTTTTATACAAACAACATGCAAGTCTCTCCTACACATGATCACTGTTTTCATGTCCGTGGGACCTATCGGTTCTGTGCAGTATCGCCAAAAGCATAAAATGAGTAAAATGTTACTTCTTACCCCGTGAGCAGGGCTAGTTGTCACAGACAGAGGGTTATTTGTAACGCATGTTATGCAATGGATGTTCATTCATGTATTTTTATTTCTTGCAAAAAGTTGAGTCTTGATGATCATAAGCGTAACTTATGAATGAAATATTATATTTTTATTTTGTTTACATTTTGTTTATGCTCTGAACATTAAAACTTTTTAATAGGTTAATACAATGCAAAATATCTGATTATTGATATAGGCTATGCAATGTGCGGCTTAGTTGTAACATCATGTTACAACTAACCCTGCGGTGTCGTGTTTACGGTCTGCTAGCAGTCACTGTGTTTTTCACATCTTTCAAAATTGTACCATCTTTTAGCCAAGAAGATGGTAATTATTGGACTAACATACTTTCACACACTTTGGAAATAGAAAAACAACTACTACAACAAAAAATATTTACATGCTGCCAAAAAAGTTTTTCCTGTGGTTCTCCTCCAAACTTCGCTGAACTTTCTCGAAAGATGGCCAGAAGACGTGTGCAAACAGTGTGGTGAAAAGCCCGTTAGTACGTCATATTTAATCCTTTGCAACTATCTGAAACGTCTGCAGTACCGTTTACCCCGCGTTACTTTGTGCCCGCACTCCCCTAATACTGACCTTATTTCAGCAAAATTCATTAATATTTTACTTGATTTATAGATTCAGTATTTTAAATGTATTATTGATGCATTTAAATGTATTTTTGACTGTCTTCTTACTTTTAGTCTAGTCGTCTAATCAGATACAAAACTTCAGTTTAAATGACTCACAAATCAGTGGCGTTTCGACTAGTCCGTAGTGTTTAGATCTAGCAACTAAACACCACTCTTTCAATTCCAACGATGGCTTTGGAGAGCTGTTTAGAAATGTTTCCGGACTCCAACACAGCGAGATCCTTCGCTTTAGGCAAGAATAAGGCTGCTTACATGATCAAATTTGGTATTGCACCATATTTTAAGAAGAAAAACTGGTGGAGAACATAAACCAAGCAGATCTGTTCATCCTAATGTTCGACAAGAGGCTCAACCAATCCTAAAAAAAAAATCCCTCCTTTTTTGGAGGATGGTTATGTCGGTCAAGATAATCGCAGTGACGCTGGTATTAAAAAATATTTTGAAGGTAGTAAAAAGGTAGTAAAAAGGTAGTAAATTCAACTTAAGAAGTTCCGTATAAACCCTGAATATCTGGAACTAAGCATTACTGAACAAATTTTTTTCGATTTGTTTTCTTTACTTTTGTTCACTTTTCTTCCCTTTTTTCGCCTGACTATCCTCTCTTTCACTTTCACTTGGCGCAGAGCTTTTAATGAAATATCTATGGAGGAACATCTGCTTCTCCTTTCTCCACAACAACAGAAGCCTCTCCATCTATCATTTATATTCAAACATAACTTCGATATAATCGTCACGCCTCTGGAAGGATTTACATTCCTGATAACATGATTCTGCTTTAGGATGATGCATATCATGGGTGCGCTGCGATCATAAGTGCGTGCTCGATTACTCACGCGACACCAGCTCATATTTATCCACAATTCATGCTTCATTTCCATGCTCATCATGCGCTTCTTCTTCTCACTACATCCTTACACTCACTTTCTTAGAAATCATCGCTATTATGAAGAATAATGATCAAAATAGAGAGAAAATCAGCTACTTTCGGGCGACGCGTAGAGAAGTCAGTGAACGCGTGAAGTGAACGAGCGTCGGCGTCAGTACTCGTGCTCGTATCTCCAATAGTTACTCGTATCTAGAAGCAGAAATCTGGCGGAAGGTTTGCTCGTATCTTGGAATACTCGTATGTAGAGACGCTCATATCTCCAGGTATTACTGTATTTGTTTTCCAACTGTCTGGTTACTGATATTCTCCAAAATATCTTCTTTTGTGTTCAGCAGAAAAAAGAAATTCTTGCAGGTTTAGATGAATAAGCAATGACGGTTTTTGGTCAAACTATCCCTTTAAGGTGCTCTAAAAGCAGAGGCTAAAGTACAGCGTAACGGCATGATTATGACTGTTAAGATTTTTCCAGCAATGCATGCATTCTTTGTAAAGAAGGCAATCCCATAATGCATTGTATTAATGCATTAAGTGCATTTCATTCAAAACCTGTTGATTAAAAATGACTTTGATATAGTTAACCCAGTGTTTTTGTATGCTATGCATGTTTGTTTATGCTTCTTCTATGGCTAATAATATTGTGTTGTTAGCTTAGCAACATGCTAACAGAAAACTATTGAAGTAAATTGAATTCAATGTGAAATAATATTTACATTTATCAGACGCTTTTATCCAAAGCAACTTGCATCGCATTCAAGAATCACATTGACATTCTAATCAGTTCTTGCTTTCCCTGGGAATCGAACCCATGACCTTGATGTTGCAAGCGCCGCTCTCAGGAAAGCCTTATTAATCTATTATTTGCCACCTATGTAAAGTTTTTCACATTAGTCACTTCCATTTGCGTGACAATCCCTTAAAAGGCAGCAGAAAACCGCAATACAACTCATAATTTATATAAACTACATGAATCTACACATAATATTTTAAAAAGCACACAAAATTGACAAGCTAAATATTATATACAGTCCTTCCCATACTCCTTAAAGACAATAGGATCATAATTTGTGTATAAGATAATTTTATTATTAATATATTTATTACTAATGCTCAAGGAACACATGATGTTAAGAATCGAGGTATGTTTAGTCCTGTGGAATATATTTAAATATGTGTTATACAGCTTGTGCAAATGCTAAACATCTTCCAGATTCTGGAAGTTTCTGTATATATTTGCAGCTTGTGAAATGGCAAAGGGAATCTAATTAAACGCATGTAAAGAAGACAGAAAAGAAGCGTATTGTTTTTACCTGTCCATATGGAGAACCGCGAAACTCACACCTATTATGTAAGGCTCACATCTGCACGGGAATTTGGTGCTATTCCATTTAGGATGTCAATTAGGATGTGCTAAGACCACAGAGAGCTGTGAATCACATATTACCTCGTCTTCTGTGCCGGTGTACTCTTACACGTGTTTCCGGCTGTTCTTTTTGCTCTCTTTGAGCTGAAAGCATTGCAGATACCTGGACTCATCTGTTTTAAGAGCATGAAAGAGAGATATATATCGTGCTGTTGGCAAAACAGATATTTTGAACGGAATGGCTCTAAATTATGAAGTGTAAATCTGGTGTCATCCAAAAAGGAGCATTTATTTCCCATCATGACATAAAAAAACAGTGCTATTTGCAAATGGGCAGATCTTAATATACGTGATAACAGATTGATTATGAAGTCACTTGTTTTGGTTCTCATGACTGCGTCCAGAATGTGAGACGAGTCAAAAAATAAATAAATGCTTTTCTCACTAGCAGAAGCTCTAGATGAAAGGAAAAAGCTGTATTTCAGGGCTGACAAGCATTTTGAAATTGTAAAATTTGGCTCTGAATCGCCTCCAAGAGATCATTTAAAGCCATTATTGTGTTAAATGAGAAAAGCATCAAATAAAATATTGTTAGATTTTTATTTTTATTTGATTTGATTCAACAGAATTTATTACACTCAAACTTTTAGGCCTCGACGCCTGGTGAGTGAATAATGACAGAATTGTCTTTTTTTTTTAGGTGAACAATACTTTTAATGAGATTTTTATAAATGGAAGTATTAGTTTTTTATGAAATCATACTCTAAATAAGAAACTAGAACTGCTAATAGGTGATGGTAAATGTTTGTCATTGAGTCATTCATTCATTCATTGAGTCATTCATTCATTCATTGAGTCATTCATTCATTCATTGAGTCATTCATTCATTCATTGAGTCATTCATTCGTTTATTGAGTCATTCATTCATTCATTGAGTCATTCATTCGTTCATTGAGTCATTCATTTGTTCATTCATTCGTTCATTCATTGTCATTGATTCATTGGGTCATTCATTCATTCATTGAGTCATTCATTCATTGAGTCATTCATTCATTCATTGTCATTCATTCGTTCATTCATTGAGTCATTCATTCATTGAGTCATTCATTGGGTCATTCATTCATTCATTGAGTCATTCATTCATTGAGTCATTCATTCATTGGGTCATTCATTCATTTGTTCATTCATTGAGTCATTCATTCATTGAGTCATTCATTCATTGAGTCATTCATCGGGTCATTCATTCATTCATTGAGTCATTCATTCATTGAGTCATTCATTCATTGTCATTCATTCGTTCATTCATTGAGTCATTCGTTCATTGAGTCATTCATTGGGTCATTCATTCATTGAGTCATTCATTCATTGAGTCATTCATTCATTCATTCATTGGGTCATTCATTCATTTATTCATTGAGTCATTCATTTGTTCATTCATTGAGTCATTCATTCATTGAGTCATTCATTCATTGAGTCATTCATTGGGTCATTCATTCATTCATTGAGTCATTCATTCATTCATTCATTGGGTCATTCATTCATTTATTCATTGAGTCATTTATTCATTGAGTCATTCGTTGAGTCATTCATTCATTGAGTCATTCGTTCATTCATTCATTCATTGAGTCATTCAATCGTTCATTCATTGAGTCATTCATTCAATTTGTTCAACGGCTGATTCCTTCAGGCTCTCTTTATGAACGAGTCTTTGAATCATTGCTTCACCCGATTTGATTCACTCTAAACGCAGATTGAAAACTGCTGTGTGTTTCTTGGAGATGCACAACTCATACTTTTATTGGGAATATTTTGATTGGCTAAAACAGACAATATTGTGTCTGTGACAAAAATATAACACAGTATTATCTACTTATTTATTGAACTGTTGTATAAAATCAGTGTCACATTTACACTCTTGCTATTCGGGACTCTTGTGATATCGCTTGACTATATCATG
The DNA here is from genome assembly GCA_037043235.1 of Rhodeus uyekii. Classification (NCBI taxonomy): domain Eukaryota; kingdom Metazoa; phylum Chordata; class Actinopteri; order Cypriniformes; family Acheilognathidae; genus Rhodeus; species Rhodeus uyekii. Next base: position 295,143 of record JAWRVZ010000220.1, on the reverse strand, counting down.
ATATAAATATGAGAGAACTCATACTGGGCTGTTTTTATATCCTCATATCTTGAATTTTAGGTTTGTTTTAACTGCATTATCGCACAGTCAGTTGTTGCCCTGCTTCATGTTCGTCACGTTAAATGTGTTTATAATTTTACCATGTTACTTTACTTTTTTTATGTTACTCCTATCTAAGTTCAGTAGAGTGTGGCGCTTGCAACGCCAGGGTCATGGGTTCGATTCCCAGGAAAAGTGATTAGAATGTCAATGTGTTTCTTGAATGCAATGCAAGTCGCTTTGGATAAAAGCACCTTATAAATGCAGAAATCTAATATATGTGTGCATTGTTGTTATTATTATGCTGTCATGCATGTATGCATTTCATTTGCACAATTTATTTATATATTTTCATTTCTAACCTTCAGTGCGTTGAATCCTGCAGTCTGAGCATATATCTCCAGTCGAGCTACAGATGAATAGTTTAATCTTTGCTTTTATTTACCCATCATTATCTGATGCCAATGGATATTTGTCAGAACGGTTGCCCTCATTGCCGTCTAATGTCCTTTGTCTCTGTCCAGCTTTTTTGGACTCCAGACCTCCCGGACGTGTCCGCCCAGGCGTCAGGGACAGACGCTCAGCAGACCAACAGCCGAGAGAAGTGTGCCTTTTGCGAGGATGACGTCCCCCCAAAGCACATGTATAGCCACCTCAATTCACACTTCAAGAACAATGCTGGCGATTGACACGCGCTGGCAAGGGGTCGCCCGCCGGACTGAAACAGGCTTTAAGTTGCTCTCTCCCCGTCTGAACACATTTGCTCACGCCCGTCGGTGACACGATGAAGAGAGCGGAACCTTCCGCGCTCGTTTATTTAATTAGGAGGACATTAAACGGTTCATTTTAGGGTGGTTATGTCTTAATTAATCTTTTTAGCTGCAGTTTTAGTTGGAGGCGATCTGATGACTGGCAATCTAACTGTAGAATAAAGGCATGCTTCCTTTTTAAAGTCATTTAATTTGATATGCAACATCAAAGATGTGAGCGCAGAGAATTAATCGTCTCACCGTTGTACTTTTAATCAAATACCTCCCAAACTAAAGAACAAGCTCTTATCTGTGCTATGCATATATCAAAATATCAACGTCTAGGATTATGTCAGGCGGCCCAAGCCTTTTTTATGAATATATAACATTTTTCAATGCATTCACCCTGTTTCAGGCATAAAAGAAACCGGCTTTATCTGGGTAATTATGCAATTTTAAGTCAAAAATCCTTGTTATCTCTAGCAATGGTTTTGTTTGTTGGTTTCTTAAATTAGACTCGTGTTTGTGCATCCTGTCCTCCGAGCTAAATTTCAACATCATATTTTTGTAATATCTTTTTTAAAACATCACAATAAAACCACACTGACATATATTAAGACAAGAGTGAACTCGGGACGAGAGTGTTTATCTTAAAAGTCAGGTCGGGGCAAGTTGTCACATTTTTAGCTCTCTGGTTTTAATTTCAGCAACACGGCGGCGGGAAAGTTGGAAAAATGCGCCACTGAAGTGTTGTGTAGGTAATAACTCCTAATTGCTTTAATTTGATTTTTAATGTGTGCCACCTGTATGAGGGAATCTGTTCATAATGAGAAATAATTCCTGGATAATCATTTCAACGATAAACACCATCTGGTTTCTGCACAGGTATTTCAGGTTAATTAAAGCTGCTTTTTACATTATGTATCCAATACAAGCTCAATTTGTGATTACATGCACAATTATCTTCTGATTTGTACTGCGTTCTTTTGTGTTCTGCTTGTTTTAGATGTGCGTTTGGGCCTCAGCGGTTCATCCGCATGAACGAACAGGAGCTGAGAAATATGACCGAACGTTTCATGCGAATTAGCTGCTCAAATTCCAGAACAATCTCCCATTTGGTTGTCTTGCGATGGCATGATACCTCTAGTGCTCTGGTGTGTGTTGTGTTTTCATTGGAGTATCTTAAACACCATGTCCTTGATGCTGCATTGGACTGTGTGTGTGAATAATTAGCAGTGTCGTAAACAAACGTAATCATTTTCAATAATTCCAGTGACGACGCGTTGAACAGATAGTCAAATGTGTGTACAGGCACACGTGTGTGTGTGTTCAGCGAAGACCTCGCGGCGCCCCGGATTACAGCCTGCTAACACACACACACACACACACACACACACACACTCCATAGATGAGCTGGTGTGAAGAAGACAAGCTAGTTTTTCACAGTGGCAGACTGGCGCTGCACATGGGGACTTTGCAATGTTTCGCTGATTCGATGAAGAAAACATCGCCTAAAAATATCGATTTAAGGGATAATGCATGACCAGCAAAATAAACTCTGACAGGGTTATTCAACAACACAAAGCGACTGTCTATTTCCCAATAACGACCAGCTTGCAGGGCTGTTCTGTCACTGAGAGAATCAGTATTTTCAACTCGTAGCTTCCCGATCAGTTTATTTCATGAGTGATGGTTGCTGAGTAAAATAAGGTCTGCGGTGCAACATAAATTATACACTGCCATATGTGAATTTTAAAGCCACTATGGTAAAAAAAATGTCACTATCAAGTTTCTAAATGAGGACTGCAACGCAAAAACATGAGTTTGCATGCTTGAAAACTGTTGTGGCCTCTGTTTAGCAAGTTTCATTTTAAAGTCTATTCTGAAAACCCAAAGGAAAGTCCCTTGGGAAGAGCTCATGATGACTGGAGCTCAACTTCCAAGCGGATGTCATGATGCAACAGCTCTGTTTACCAAAAACATATTTTACTTGAAATATCAGTTGATTATGTCCAAACTGTTGGTGTTTCTCAAACAAGACGTCAAATCATCTCTAAATGCACAAAGAAAATCAGTGTGTAAAATTCCATTTCATTGCAAAAGGAGTGAAATTATATTTAATATGTTTAATTGTGTAATTACTCGGCCTTGACATATTTTTACTCCCATTAAAATGTTATTTCATTGAGAATGTTATTAGAATATGACATATAACAGAAAGGTTATCGATACTGGTCATGCACAGAGATTTAGGGTGAATTAGAATATTGCAAAACTTTTCGACTCGCCAATCAGCGTTCAGCTCTGAAACGGTTTGAGGCACGCAGTAATAGCATATAAAAAGAAGTCATACTAAAAGACAACAGATGATTGTTGTCCAGCTCTCCTCCCAAATCCTCGTGCTTTAATGAAGCATCATTCCGCGATGCCTCGCGCGACACATTGCTGTTTTGCTCCAGCAGAAGCAACACAACAACCGAGGCGCGCGACATGCTTTTGCTCTGTTTGCAATGCGTGTCGAAAGCGCGCAATGTGTTGCGCATAATGCACGACCCAACTTGGATAAACACAGCGTTCAAAATCTCATCTCTCACATCAAAGCATGAATTTATTCTAAAAGGCAGCAAATATGAACTCTCTCCCTCCCTCTCTCTCTCTCTCTCTCTCTCTGGAGTCGTGGACAGATGCTTGTACATAATTACGTTGTCAGTGCTCGTTATTTGGAAGAGGAAAGCTGTACTGACAGTTTCTGGGTCCATGTGTTTTTTGTCTTTTTTTTGTCCTTGCTGTTGACTCAATTTTGACAGCATAATGCAGAAAGTGTAAGACAGAAATATGATTGATTAGCTATTCAAAGGGTCTGTAGAAAAGCATGCATTTCGTTCATCTGCGCACTTTCTTGCGATGTGCACACTGTATTTGGATTAAACTACCCCCACCACCACCTCCCAAAAAAAGAAGAAGAGGAGGAGGAGGAAGAGGATGAGGGTTATAGATTGAGGAGGAGAAGCAGCAGGCTGATTACGAGGTGTCAAAATTGCCAGGAGCAAAAAGGTGAAAGCAATCAGGGGTGAGAAGAGTGCAGCATTCGTGAGGGGCAACTAATTATCCAATTCATTTGTGGAGAGCAGCATTTGAGGCTGAACGCTGACAGATTGGTGCGGAGGAGAGGGAGGTGTTAGAACAATGGAACCCGGCTCACCCTCATTATTGCCGCATGCTAATCAGACGCGACGCGCCGCGGAAAACAGCGAGCTTCATTCCGACGCGAGGAAAACCGATGGAGAGAGAGAGAGAGAGAGAGAGAGAGAGGAGGAGGAGAGAGAGATCCGCGTTGGCTCAAGTTCCACCAACGCATAAACGAGCCAAAAGGTTCCTTCAAGCGAAAGGAGTTGCTCTGCTACTCATTTAAATGAGGCAATGCCTCTTTATTTCAACAATCTGTCTGTAATGATCTACAGGTATACTGTAAACATGCTAGGCAATATATAGTCTATTTAATTGGCTAATATAATGTACAGTTTTATTGTTATATTAGGGCTGGCAAATCGATTAATCCCTTCTAACATAAAAGTTAATTTATATAATATATGTAAAATATATAAATTATATATATATTTTATATTACATATATATTTTAAATATGTTGTTATATAAACAAATTGTAATGTTAGATGGGATTAATCGATTTGACAGCCCTAATTTTGATATGGTAGGCTATATGTAATCTACCAAAATACCCATAGATAGATAGATAGAATAAATGCATAAAAACACAAAGACTGTACGAATCGATTTGCTCCTTAACCTCTTTTTGTCTGCTCTTATCATTCTTTTATGTAGCTTATATAAATAACTTTATTTAAATATATCTAGGCTATATTCTATATTAATAATATGAAGTATGAAGTCACGTTGGAAATGTAGAGCTTTCTTAATTGAATTAATTTCGATGCTATTGCCGTCCATCGCAGAAATGGGACACGGATAATGACATTAAATTATCTTCATTTGAAACATCTGTTGCTGTTTCATTTGTATCTAATCTTTCCTCAATTAATGTTTCCTTATGTCCTACAACAGCAGAGTTTCGTTCATGGCAAATCTGGATTTTTAGGCTTATACTAAATCACATGAATAACACTGCTAATGAAATATTAGTCTAGCCTAATTATTATTATGTTTTGAGAATCATGAAGAATTATTTAATCGGAAATAATCATTGATTTCACTCTTTACATTCACTTTATGTTTTTCTGAGAATTAATCTTCCAGTGCATTTTTCTTTTCTTTTTTAAATAGCATTTCTTTGAAATGTTTAAATGTTTTATGCGCAAACGGAAATTACAAACCAGATTATAAACACGTCTGGAAGAAAATAAAAAACATTTGCTCGTTTCCTTTACAGCGGCGAATAAACTAGTGAGAGTTTTAATTGCATTATTGAATGCGGCATCATAACTTCAATAATTGACCTGAATCACAGTCATTATTTCAATCAGTCAATTCAGTGAATTTATCGAAATAGTTTAATAAATAGATTTTTTTTAATAAAATTTAATTTCGTTAAAGCAGATTGAGTGTAAAGTGTTTTCTTAATTTCATGACCATTCCTCGACAAACATTGTTGCTAAATAAATGAATAAATCTAATAATTATAATGCTTAGTAAATAAATTAATAAGCACCAGAAACTCCCTCTCGTTTACACATTAAGAAAAATAATACGTATAATACGTATACAGCCAAATAAGCACAATCTGAGAACTAACCAAGCTGCCAGACTATTGCCAAATCACAGTCTGGGAGAGGAGAGGGGGAAAAGATGGAGGAATTAATATGTAGTGTTAATTAACAGGAAGTCAGAGACAGTCTCAGCATCAGCACTGACAAAGTTTGATGAGAGGAAGTCTATTCCCACAGTATTGTGTGCAGTGTTTATATCGACTGCTCAGTGTTGCCTTTTTTTTTGCAAACACCTGAGATATGAGGACGCAATTGTAATGTCAAATTACGTTTGTTGTGAAGTATAGGGTCAGGTTTGACTGTCATTCTTTTATCCCGTTTGACTTTTTATTTTTGCAGTGTGTTAGGCGTTTCTAGAATAAGATACAATGCCCTATATAAGACCCTATGTAAGATACAAGACCATATAGAATACCCTAAGATATAAGATCCTAGACAATATACAATGCCCTATATAAGATATAAGACTCAGATACAATACCGTATATAATAAATAATACCCCAATATATAATATCCTAAGCTATAAGACACTATAGGATATAAGACCCTAAGATACAAGACCCTATATACTATAGTACCTTAAGATATAATATCCTAAGTGCTAAGAGACTATATATAATTTATAAGACTCTAAGATACAAGACCTATATAATATCCAAGATATAACTATAATAACCTAAGATATAAGTAAGACTCTAAGATACAATACCCTATATCTTTAAAATACCCAAAGATAAAATATCCTAAGATATAAGACCCTATACAACATACAATGCCCTATGTAAGATATAAGACCATATATAAGATATAAGACTCTGAGATACAATAAATAATATCCAATATATAATATCCTAAGATATAAGACGCTATATAGGATATAAGACTCTAAGATACAAGACCCTATATACTATATAGTACCTTAAGATATAATATCCTAAGCGCTAAGAGACTATATATAATTTATAAGACTAAGATACAAGACCATATATAATATCCAAGATATAACATCCTAAGATATAAGACTCTAAGATACAATACCTTATATTTATATAATACCCTAAGATAAAATATCCTAAGATATAAGACCCTATACAACATACAATGCACTATATAAGATATAAGACCCTATATAAGACTCTAAGATACAATACCCTATATCTTTAAAATACACAAAGATAAAATATCCTAAGATATAAGACCCTATACAACATACAATGCCCTATGTAAGATATAAGACCATATATAAGATATAAGACTCTGAGATACAATAAATAATATCCAATATATAATATCCTAAGATATAAGACCCTATGTAATATATAATAGCCTAAGATATAAAACCCTACATATGTAAGTCTGTAATATATAAAACCTTATATAAGATACAATATCATAAAATATAAGACCTTAAATAAGATATAATACTCTAATATATAAGGCTCTAAGATATAAGACCTTGTGTAATATACAAGACTCTAATATATAACACCCTATATAAGATACAGTACCCTAAGATATAAGACTGTAAGATACAAGATACCCTGTATAATATAATGATAATAAGACTAATATATAAGAGAAATAAGACCCTATATAATAAATAAAACCCTATATAATTTATACGACTCTGAGATATAAAACCCTACATAACCCTGATATTTCAACTTTGTAATTATTTATCTATTTTGTGTATTTTGAGAATTGTTTATTACTCGTAACAATATTTGTTCATGCACCTGTGAGGTATTTGCGTTGTAGATCTCAGCAGGTGTTTTTAGGTCAGTTGGCCGATATCTTCCAGCCTCCCGATGGCTCGATGGCCATCTCTCCATATCAAAGTCGTGCAGACAATCAACAACTTCCTACATAAACACATGTGAATACATGGGATGGAGACCAAATGTAAGGGCAAGAGAGGATAGGGCCACCCCGCAGTTTACATGTTACCCAACAAGCAACGCGCCGGTCCCTCTCGGTTCAGGATGCGATGCGATTCCTCCTCATGTCAGGCGAAATGTGTTGCAGCGAAAGGCTGCCTTCCGTAGGTCTCTGAGCAGTCCTGTCTGCTGTGTGTGTTTGTTTCGATGCCGGTTTGCGAGCCCCCCGATTCTGGAGCACGGATTTGGCAGTCACAGCAAGTGATGACAGAGGCATTGGTGAGATCGCACCCGGAGCCCCAGAGGACGCTACCGTTTCTGAAGAGGAAGCAGTGGAAAGCAAGGCCTCTCTCTTAGACCGTCTTAGGCTTTGCTTCACGCTTGCTAAAGTCATGCGTTTGGGCAGTTCAGAAAATAAATCAATCTTCCAAAAGCAGGTTTTCGCAGCGATGCCATGATAGAAGAATCCATTCAGTAAACATTTTTTATAGTACATTTAAAAAAATCTAAAGATCCTTTTTCGCTATAGTTCAGTGGATTTTGAGCTAGCAAACATTTCTTGTGAATGTTTTATGAAGATTTAAGACACAGTCTTTATTTAAATTTTGTTATAATTTTGCAAACACAATGTGAATCTTACTTTCGAATGTTCTATGTATGTTCTGAAACTATTGTAAACTTTCCAGGCACAATATATGATAACATTTTTGTGCAAAATTAGGAGAACATGATTAAAAATCAGATAATGCAGAACAAATGTTCTATTAAACCCCAACATGAAAATGTTGTAATTCCTCAAACACAGTCAGAGCTATTTTAAAAATCTGGCTCTTCCAAGCTTTATAATTTGAGTGAATGATACCATTTTTATGACTTGAATGACGGATGGAGGCGCGTTTTTGGGCTTCAAAATCTCAGGCACCATTATCAAGCCGGGAAAAGTCCGGATATTTTTAATATAACTCTGATTGTGTTCGGCTGAAAGAAGAAAGTCATATACAGTTAGGATAGATTGAAGGTGATGGGATTTTGAAGCCCCAAAAAAGCGCATGCATCCATCATAAAAGTAATCGATACGGCTCCATGCATTTTTGCAAAATAGACAACATGTTTACAACTTTATAAGCTATAATCACTGTCTTCCAGTAATGACTGTATGTGATTCTAGTTCCTCTGAGTGACCTCTGACCCGTTTGTACATAACCTAGAGAACCTCTTCATTACATTTCCCCGGCCCACGATTCTTCAAGGACTCATACAGATGCCAATATGAAGCTTTATTTTTAGTTTGTGTGCCCTGATCATACGCATAGCAAGATGCATTGTGATCCATCCATCCATCCACCATCTCAAAAGAGATTTTTTCCATGCAAATTTATTCATAACACCGTTGCAAGCTGCGATTGTGACACTGCTGACCTTCCAGAAGCAATAATGATGCACTGCGTTTCTTGTTGCATTCACATGTATGGCTTTTCCCTTTGCTTTAGACGGTTAAAGAAGGAGGAAGGGAGAGATGCAATGCGCCGCAAGGGTTAAGGCAGCATGAGAGAATCCATTCTCGGCTTAATGACCTAGCCTAGCTGGGCGAGGACGGCAGGGAACACGCTCTTGACTTGTACCGAATTTGCCAATTAACACCTCGGATAACAGGCAGCCTCGGAACATCAGGCGCGTTGGGAGGAGAGGCTCGCATGCACTTTGTTTTTCGTTCTTGGCCTGCTTCCTATGGCTGGCATGCGTGCGCTTCAGCATCTTAAGGGCTTCGGGACGGCGCTTCAGTCATTCACATCGCGTCGAACACAAAGATCGCTCGAAGCAGCGATTCAGGAAACGTGTTCGTTTGGTCCATACAGCTGGAGAGAGAGATTTGGCTGCAGAGTCATATATCTAAGATATTCTTCGACGTCTTCTCTTTTTTTATTCCCTCCCTTCGTATCTCTCCATTACTGATAGCGTTTGCTATTTTCACACTAGCCCATATGGCCGCTTGCAGCCTCAATTAGATCCACAACTCTGGTTTCCAAGACACTCTCTCTTTCTCTCTCTCTCTCTCTCTCTCTCATGGCTGGCTCACTCTCCCTCTTCCTCTCCATTGTTGCTCCTATTGAACAAATGAAGACTAACAGACTGATATCATCTTGATCACAAAGTTAATTATTCAAAAATCTAGATCTTGACTCTGGTCTCCTTGGTTGAAGCACCCACTCCTCTCCAGCCTATTATTTTCTCACATGTTTATCAGACGCCTAAACAACACCTTGGGCGGGTGTGAATTTTCAAGCCCCCAGTGAAATTCTCACCGGGCCCCGTCACTGTTTTTCCTCCGAGTCCATTTACAGGTAGGAGAGAGAGAAACACCGCTGCCAGGTCCTAATGACTGGAAGCCTGTTTTAAACACCTTTCGGCCCGCGTGTCGCACGGACGTCCTCACATCAAGACGGGGAAATTGAATACGTGCGCGAGCGTTGTTTCACCGTTCCACACGTCGCTTCGCAATTCATTAGCAGCTATTCTAACGGAATGTGATCATCAAAGGAAAGATACATAATTGATAGAGCTTCACACCGCAGCCAAAGGTGATGCAATCTGTCTAACAATGTTCGCAAATGTGTGCCTTATACATCTAGGAGGATAACACTCGGAAGTGCGAGTTGCGTTCGGATGAGGAGCACGGGCCGCACAGTTAACACTTCCTCTAAACGACCTTGGACCTTCCCGCACCTCCGAGGTTGCGAGATCGTAGCTCGCCTCGTCTTCGAGACGAGCGGGGAGAATGTGATCCGTGCTATGGAGGTCCACACACCCGCATTCATTTATTTATGCAGTGTGAAGAAACCATCTGGCCGTGGAGAAATTGAAAGTGGATGTAATCTGGCAGGCGGCGGAGTGTATGACTGACACCTCATGCGGTATTAGTGGGAGGACAAAATCATTAATGCTCCGTCTGAACCGGCACAGGCCATTAAACGACTGACTAGAAGAACCCTTCGATTCCTTGAAAGTCTCCCAAACAATGATGATTCACTCACATTCACAAAATAGTAGGGCAGGTCAAATTTACTCTCAGTGAGTCATGCGTTTTTATTTTTTCATCTTATACTATATATTTTTATTTTCTTACACTTGATTTGAATTTCCACAGCTGTTGTTTTTCATTTTCCACTGGGTTTGCATGGAGTTTAAAGCCTAAAAGCTCACAAAAGCTGCTAAATTGTGCGAAACTGTTCAGATCAGGAATCTTGCTGAAAATAAACTTTAGCTGCTCACTCTTATTGTAAGTTCGTCAGGCATTTAGGAATAATAATACCAAACTAATTATGGTGAATCACATGTCAGGAACACGCAAAATGGCTGATTTCGCAGTGTCGTTTCAGCAAATGCTCTTTTTTCTTTTTCTTTTACCTCAAAAGTGTTTAAAAAACAAATGAAAGGAAAATAATTAGTTTGGTTATGTTATGTTAAGCGTTTCATACAATACAGCCTCAATGCTTTCATATAGCAAATACTACAAAAAAATGTTAAGGACACAAATTGTCTTACATTTTGTTTTATTAAGCAAATGAAATGCCATATTTCTTTACACTAAGTAACACTTTAACATTTCTATGGGTGCTGTGCTAAATCCACATGGAAAGAGACATTGTTGAATTGTGCAAATTCTACAAATATATTTTTTCATAAGAAAGTAAAATACTTTGGGCAACAGATGCAGTGAATTCATTTGACTTTTTCTTTTCATAAGGTCTTTTAATTTAGTGCAAAACAAATTTGTTGCCTACTCTGCTCACACACTCCTCTATCTGGGGATGAGCTAGTGCAATTCTCCGCTGGCTTTACTGCGACAACAACCTGCAAAGTGCTCCCAAAACCCTAATCTGCACGTCAGGGACCCCACACCTCCTGAGCACCAACGACTTCTGTTGTTGTCCTGCGAGTCCTGCTTTTGTTCTACACTCTTTGCATTCAGCAGGTCACTTCAGATTCATTGGTTGTGTTCACAATAGAGTGAATGCATGCACAAGAAGATGGCAATGAGAGTTGTGTTCTTTTCACTAGTTGTGGTGATGAACCAACTCCAGATATAAATGCCGAGTTTGGATTTAAAGCTGAGAAGCAGGTGTGAGACGTAATTATTATTTCTCTTTCAATGTTCTTTTTGAGGACTTTTGATTTATGTAAACTTAAATAAGCATGTCTCCTCTTCCTCTAAGCACAGAGCTGGCAGTGACAAGCTTGTGGGTTCGATATCCAGGGAACAAAAATACTGCAAACATTTACCATAAAGGCGTAGTTCGCCCAAAACTTCAAATTCTGTCACCATTTACTCAACTTCATGTAATTTCTGTCCCTCTATTGACAGCTACGCAACAACTGCATTGACGCTTAAAAATGTTAATAAAGAGATTATAAAACTAATCTTAATTGGACAGTTTGGTCCAAATTTTATGAAGAGAGACAATCGTTTGATTAAACAGATTAAATTTTGTCTTGTATTCACATATAAACATTGATGAACGAATAAACAGAAGCACAACCGTACCTGCTTGACAAACGAGAATGAACCTCATTGGTTCTCGCTGAAGATCAAACGTGACGCGTAACACGAGAATGAACCTCATTGGTTCTCGCTGAAGATCAAACGTGATGCGTAACACGAGAATGAACCTCATTGGTTCTCGCTGAAGCTCAAACGTGACGCGTAACACGAGAATGAACCTCATTGGTTCTTGCTGAAGATCAAACGTGACGCGTAACACGAGAATGAACCTCATTGGTTCTCGCTGAAGATCAAACGTGACGCGTAACACGAGAATGAACCTCATTGGTTCTCGCTGAAGATCAAACGTGACGCGTAACACGAGAATGAACCTCATTGGTTCTCGCTGAAGCTCAAACGTGACGCGTAACACGAGAATGAACCTCATTGGTTCTTGCTGAAGATCAAACGTGACGCGTAACACGAGAATGAACCTCATTGGTTCTCGCTGAAGATCAAACGTGATGCGTAACACGAGAATGAACCTCATTGGTTCTCCTCTTCCTCTAAGCACAGAGCTGGCAGTGACAAGCTTGTGGGTTCGATATCCAGGGAACAAAAATACTGCAAACATTTACCATAAAGGCGTACTTCGCCCAAAACTTCAAATTCTGTCACCATTTACTCAACTTCATGTAATTTCTGTCCCTCTATTGACAGCTACGCAACAACTGCATTGACGCTTAAAAACGTTAATAAAGAGATTATAAAACTAATCTTAATTGGACAGTTTGGTCCAAACTTTATGAAGAGAAACAATCGTTTGATTAAACAGATTAAATTTTGTCTTGTATTCACATATAAATACCGTACCTGCTTGACAAACGAGAATGAACCTCATTGGTTCTCGCTGAAGCTCAAACGTGACGCGTAACACGAGAATAAACCTCATTGGTTCTCGCTGAAGATCAAACGTGATGCGTAACACGAGAATGAACCTCATTGGTTCTCTCTGAAGATCAAACGTGACGCGTAACACGAGAATGAACCTCATTGGTTCTCGCTGAAGATCAAACGTGACGCGTAACACGAGAATGAACCTCATTGGTTCTCTCTGAAGATCAAACGTGACGCGTAACACGAGAATGAACCTGAAGCTCAAACGTGACGCGTAACACGAGAATGAACCTCATTGGTTCTCGCTGAAGCTCAAACGTGACGCGTAACACGAGAATGAACCTCATTGGTTCTCGCTGAAGATCAAACGTGATGCGTAACACGAGAATGAACCTCATTGGTTCTCGCTGAAGATCAAACGTGACGCGTAACACGAGAATGAACCTCATTGGTTCTCGCTGAAGATCAAACGTGACGAGTAAGACGAGAATGAACCTCATTGGTTCTTGTTGAAGATCAAACGTGACGCGTAACACGAGAATGAACCTCATTGGTTCTCGCTGAAGATCAAACGTGACGCGTAACACGAGAATGAACCTCATTGGTTCTCGCTGAAGATCAAACGTGACGCGTAACACGAGAATGAACCTCATTGGTTCTCGCTGAAGATCAAACGTGATGCGTAACACGAGAATGAACCTCATTGGTTCTCGCTGAAGATCAAACGTGACGCGTAACACGAGAATGAACCTCATTGGTTCTCGCTGAAGATCAAACGTGACGCGTAACACGAGAATGAACCTCATTGGTTCTCGCTGAAGATCAAACGTGACGCGTAACACGAGAATGAACCTCATTGGTTCTCGCTGAAGATCAAACGTGACGCGTAACACGAGAATGAACCTCATTGGTTCTCGCTGAAGATCAAACGTGATGCGTAACACGAGAATGAACCTCATTGGTTCTCGCTGAAGATCAAACGTGACGCGTAACACGAGAATGAACCTCATTGGTTCTCGCTGAAGATCAAACGTGACGCGTAACACGAGAATGAACCTCATTGGTTCTCGCTGAAGCTCAAACGTGACGCGTAACACGAGAATGAACCTCATTGGTTCTCGCTGAAGATCAAACTTGACGCGTAACACGAGAATGAACCTCATTGGTTCTCGCTGAAGATCAAACGTGATGCGTAACACGAGAATGAACCTCATTGGTTCTCGCTGAAGCTCAAACGTGATGCGTAACACGAGAATGAACCTCATTGGTTCTCGCTGAAGATCAAACGTGATGCGTAACACGAGAATGAACCTCATTGGTTCTCGCTGAAGATCAAACGTGACGCGTAACACGAGAATGAACCTCATTGGTTCTCGCTGAAGATCAAACGTGACGCGTAACACGAGAATGAACCTCATTGGTTCTCGCTGAAGATCAAACGTGACGCGTAACACGAGAATGAACCTCATTGGTTCTCGCTGAAGATCAAACGTGACGCGTAACACGAGAATGAACCTCATTGGTTCTCGCTGAAGATCAAACGTGATGCGTAACACGAGAATGAACCTCATTGGTTCTCGCTGAAGATCAAACGTGACGCGTAACACGAGAATGAACCTCATTGGTTCTCGCTGAAGATCAAACGTGACGCGTAACACGAGAATGAACCTCATTGGTTCTCGCTGAAGCTCAAACGTGACGCGTAACACGAGAATGAACCTCATTGGTTCTCGCTGAAGATCAAACTTGACGCGTAACACGAGAATGAACCTCATTGGTTCTCGCTGAAGATCAAACGTGATGCGTAACACGAGAATGAACCTCATTGGTTCTCGCTGAAGCTCAAACGTGATGCGTAACACGAGAATGAACCTCATTGGTTCTCGCTGAAGATCAAACGTGATGCGTAACACGAGAATGAACCTCATTGGTTCTCGCTGAAGATCAAACGTGACGCGTAACACGAGAATGAACCTCATTGGTTCTCGCTGAAGATCAAACGTGACGCGTAACACGAGAATGAACCTCATTGGTTCTCGCTGAAGATCAAACGTGACGCGTAACACGAGAATGAACCTCATCGGTTCTCGCTGAAGATCAAACGTGACGCATAACACGAGAATGAACCTCATTGGTTCCTGCTGAAGATCAAACGTGACGCGTAACACGAGAATGAACCTCATTGGTTCCTGCTGAAGATCAAACGTGATGCGTACCACAAGAATGAACCTCATTGGTTCTTGCTGAAGATCAAACGTGACGCGTAACACGAGAATGAACCTCATTGGTTCTCGCTGAAGATCAAACGTGACGCGTAACACCAGAATGAACCTCATTGGTTCTCGCTGAAGATCAAACGTGACGCGTAACACGAGAATGAACCTCATTGGTTCTCGCTGAAGATCAAACGTGACGCATAACACGAGAATGAACCTCATTGGTTCCTGCTGAAGATCAAACGTGACGCGTAACACGAGAATGAACCTCATTGGTTCCTGCTGAAGATCAAACGTGATGCGTACCACAAGAATGAACCTCATTGGTTCTTGCTGAAGATCAAACGTGACGCGTAACACGAGAATGAACCTCATTGGTTCTCGCTGAAGATCAAACGTGACGCGTAACACGAGCATGAACCTCATTGGTTCTCGCTGAAGATCAAACGTGACGCGTAACACGAGAATGAACCTCATTGGTTCTCGCTGAAGATCAAACGTGACGCGTAACACGAGAATGAACCTCATTGGTTCTCGCTGAAGATCAAACGTGACGCGTAACACGAGAATGAACCTCATTGGTTCTCGCTGAAGATCAAACGTGATGCGTAACACGAGAATGAACCTCATTGGTTCTCGCTGAAGATCAAACGTGACGCGTAACACGAGAATGAACCTCATTGGTTCTCGCTGAAGATCAAACGTGACGCGTAACACGAGAATGAACCTCATTGGTTCTCGCTGAAGCTCAAACGTGACGCGTAACACGAGAATGAACCTCATTGGTTCTCGCTGAAGATCAAACTTGACGCGTAACACGAGAATGAACCTCATTGGTTCTCGCTGAAGATCAAACGTGATGCGTAACACGAGAATGAACCTCATTGGTTCTCGCTGAAGCTCAAACGTGATGCGTAACACGAGAATGAACCTCATTGGTTCTCGCTGAAGATCAAACGTGATGCGTAACACGAGAATGAACCTCATTGGTTCTCGCTGAAGATCAAACGTGACGCGTAACACGAGAATGAACCTCATTGGTTCTCGCTGAAGATCAAACGTGACGCGTAACACGAGAATGAACCTCATTGGTTCTCGCTGAAGATCAAACGTGACGCGTAACACGAGAATGAACCTCATCGGTTCTCGCTGAAGATCAAACGTGACGCATAACACGAGAATGAACCTCATTGGTTCCTGCTGAAGATCAAACGTGACGCGTAACACGAGAATGAACCTCATTGGTTCCTGCTGAAGATCAAACGTGATGCGTACCACAAGAATGAACCTCATTGGTTCTCGCTGAAGATCAAACGTGACGCGTAACACGAGAATGAACCTCATTGGTTCCTGCTGAAGATCAAACGTGACGCGTAACACGAGAATGAACCTCATTGGTTCCTGCTGAAGATCAAACGTGACGCGTAACACGAGAATGAACCTCATTGGTTCTCGCTGAAGATCAAACGTGACGCATAACACGAGAATGAACCTCATTGGTTCCTGCTGAAGATCAAACGTGACGCATAACACGAGAATGAACCTCATTGGTTCCTGCTGAAGATCAAACGTGACGCGTAACACGAGAATGAACCTCATTGGTTCTCGCTGAAGATCAAACGTGACGCATAACACGAGAATGAACCTCATTGGTTCCTGCTGAAGATCAAACGTGACGCGTAACACGAGAATGAACCTCATTGGTTCCTGCTGAAGATCAAACGTGACGCGTAACACGAGAATGAACCTCATTGGTTCTCGCTGAAGATCAAACGTGACGCGTAACACCAGAATGAACCTCATTGGTTCTCGCTGAAGATCAAACGTGACGCGTAACACGAGAATGAACCTCATTGGTTCTCGCTGAAGATCAAACGTGACGCATAACACGAGAATGAACCTCATTGGTTCCTGCTGAAGATCAAACGTGACGCGTAACACGAGAATGAACCTCATTGGTTCCTGCTGAAGATCAAACGTGATGCGTACCACAAGAATGAACCTCATTGGTTCTTGCTGAAGATCAAACGTGACGCGTAACACGAGAATGAACCTCATTGGTTCTCGCTGAAGATCAAACGTGACGCGTAACACGAGCATGAACCTCATTGGTTCTCGCTGAAGATCAAACGTGACGCGTAACACGAGAATGAACCTCATTGGTTCTTGCACGTCAAGTAAGCATGCTAGACCGTCCCTTTACCACAACTGATGTACGTTGATGAATGTTTACTTGTGAATAAAAACCTAAATTCAATATGTTCATCAAAAAAGTGATTGCATCTTTTCAACTAAACTACTCAATTTATATGGATTAGTTTTACAATCTCTTTATGAATGTTTTGAGGCGTCAAAGAGGTTTGTGCGTGACGGAAAGCTCTCAGATTGAATAAAAAATATCTTAATTTTGTCAGGGTTCTGCCACATTCGGTCTAGTCATTTCTTGGTTTTGTGGCAGAGCTCTGAAACTACTGTAATGTCTCGTGTTTTGTGTGTGTGCGCGTGACTTTGAGGGTTCGAGTCGCGCCCACTCTTGTCTGTGTGACGTCTTTTGTGCGAGTTATGATGTCCGGTCCCGATACTTTGGTCTGGTTCAGTTTCGGTTTTGGGTCGGTATTCAGGCATTCATGACTCGTGTGTTTGTCCTTGTTGTGAGCGCACGAGAACAGATGTTTACTCATTCTTGCGTGCTCTGTTTTATGTGAGTGGGTGTGGTTTCAAGCTTTGCGCGAGCTGCGCTCTCTCTCGTCTGTGTGTTTAGCACGCGGTTCATGTTTTCATCGGCCACGTGTATTCATGTTGTGTTTTCTTGTCACGCGCAGTTTGATTGTGACCAGCTGTGCGTCGTCTTTGTTTAATGTGAACATGCAGCGATGTGTGTCCGCATTGGCTGCATGTTCATGCCTTGTCTGTTACCCCGCCCGTCTTGTTTCATTGTCATTAGTTTGATTTGTCCCAGCTGTTTTCCCTCGTTACCTTCCCCATGTGCTCCCTATATATTCTCTCTGTGTTTGCTGTCTTGTGCTGGTTCGTCGTTGTATTTTGGTAGTGTTGCTGTCGTGTTCCTGTCTTGTTTTTTGTCCTGTTTTCTAGTCTGCCGAGTTTAGTTTTTTCCCCCTCGGGGTGGTTTCATTTGTCTATTGTTTTCTTTTATTATAATAAAATTCCCATCCTCTGCACTATTGAGTCCTCGCCTCACTCATCCTTCTACACACCTGACACATTTGTGTTCAGAACATGAACAAAAGTCTTAGCAGTTTGGTACGACATGAGGGTGAGTAATTAATGACATGATTTTTAAGTTCATTTTTAGTGTATGCAACATATAAAATATGCTGCATCAAGTGTGTACACCATTCACTATTGAATTGACAACGCCTTTTAAAGTCTGAATACAGGTTATGCACAACAAACTTCCATAATCTGTAAAACGATTTGCATCACTTCCAGTCCAGATGTTTTACTCAACATGCCTTCAGAAGAATTACTAACGATGAGCATAACTGATATCCATAGCATATGAAGATAATCTAAAAGTTTTTTTATATTTCTTCTTCTCACTAACATACAGATATTAAGAGTCATCATGTGATACAAACAGGAGCTCTCAGAAAATTCCCAGCTTAAATTTACAACTTCCTGTGTGTTGTGACCAGTTTCAATTCAAATTTACACTCATGAACTGAAAGGAAGCTAATTCTTAAATTCTGACACTGAATGCAATGTTAATTTCATGCATCGTGCGCATAACGTCACTGCAATGCAACTGCAAGTGTGCTCAGTTTAAAGAGCTGGTGTGTTAAAGTCACATTTTCGACACAATGTATAATGATAACACATCTGTTTTAATGGCACAGACATTTAGAACAACAGGACCGTATATTTGCACAGTGTTGGCCAAATATTCACGAGCTTGAATTAAGTTTATAAACTAAGGCACTTTGGATAAAAGCATCATACAGCAAATACAGTCTATAGTATACAACTTTTCCACACTTTAACTTAATAATGTATCATGCATACTAGCCGTATCCAAGTGCAACTGACATACAAGCAAAAATAAACGCAATGGAGTGATCTTAAAATGTTTGTGCCTGCTTTATATTTTTAGGTTCGAATGATTGCAGATATCTGAACGGCACACAGACGCTGGACAGCTATCAAACACGGCTTATGCTAGTGCCATCCAGAAATCTCAGCTCCTCAGCCATGATGGCAGAAAGAGAGAGAGAGAGAGAGAGATGTGTGCTGGCAGCCTTTTCCATCTGCATTACTAAATCATACACTGTCTCTCTGCAGGGACAAATAAAAACCTCAGTGCTGAATATTTCAGCAACGCCTTGGATGTCATCATGGTAGGCCTGACAATATTGACAGAGGAGCCAAAAAGATGCTAAACCTTAAGCCAATGACATGAGATTTGTTTAGTAGCCTCAGTATTAGTAATGCAAGAGCAGTTTTTAATCATTCATTTATTTTTACTCTTCACTGGAAGCACTGAATTGACATTTCTCAAAACAATTCTGCCAAAATCGCTTAACCATTCAAAGTTGAGTTAGTAGATTATGTGAGTCTTAGATATAAGGTTACTTGGCTTTTTGTAAACTTGATGATTTATTAATTATTTTTCTAAGATTAAAGCTTGAAAGTCTTGCATGTTCCCCATTCAGAATGTTAATTGTACACAAATGTACATAGTGTACACAGTCAGTTCCTGCCTTAAATATTTGAGTATAATAATCTTGGCTGTAAAAGTCATTTGAACTCAAATTATATTACACTATTATAAAATACCCAATTTATTTGAGTTATTTGGAAACCCAGCTCTGAGCCAAAATTGGACAAACCCAACACTGGGTTGTTTTATTCAACTCAACTATTGATTTTCTGGCTTAATGTAAACCCAGAATGCTTTGAAAATTAAAACCACCCCCAGAATTACTAGAGTAACGACACAGGCAACAGTAATAATCAAAAGGTGAACATATATTAATAAGAAAGAACACCAAACTTAAAATGTTTAACTTTATATAGAAATATTCAAAGTGTTTTGATGATTTAAAGTAATGTGAAAAATATAAGTTGCCATGACTGACTGATCTTATCATTTTTCTCAGATATATTTTTAAGATTGTATTTTCATAATGTTGCAGAAACATTTATCCTTGTCAAAATGTCTTTTTTTTGGCTCATATTCATCTTTAAAAGTAAAGTGTTACCAATAATAAAATAAGATGCGTATTATTTTACAAGTGAAGTGAATTATAATACAATACAAGTGAATTATAAATAAGAATAATATAGCAGAATGAAGGTCAAATATAGTCATAATAAATTTCTCATTCATAATGAACATATACAGGCTGACTTTTGGAGAGAGATAAATCAGATGAACTGTAATTTAAGTAATACTCTGTTTGAATCTCTCACAGAAACGTTCAGCACCGACATCTGCCAGACTCCGATCTCGCTGAGACGGAAAGTGTACGACTCTGGAGGTCATTGATCGATCCGCCTCTGAAGGCCCTGTCGGGTCACCTCTGCGTTCTGGTGATGAGTTGTTGTGGTGAGATTTGGCTTCTGTAAGATGAATCTTGTCTCCATGACATATATATGTCACCTGAACCCTGTGTGTGCTGCTGCCGGTGGCCTCGTGCTGAAATGCAAGTCTTTGAGGCTGTTTTCACACCTGGTTCGATTGCTTGGTCGAGACCTGAGTTCGAGTCCACCCCTGATTATGTGGATCCATGCTGCTTTTGCATCCTCCCAATCATAATCATCAGGTTTCATAATTAACCTTTTCAGGGTGCATCACATTAGAGTTTATGATGCAGAACTGAATTCATCTGATATTCGAATTTAATTATTTTACTCATGACATCCAATATATATATATATATATATATATATATATATATATATATATATTGGTCACAAGTTGTGAAAGAGATGATAGCTTAATTCTGCAGCTCAAACAGCAGATCATTGGTGTTTGCAACGCCAAGGTCATTGGTTCTTATAAGTTTGCAAGAACTGATAAGAATGTCAATGTGTTTCATGAATGCAATACAAGTCGCTTTGGATAAAAGCGTCTGTCAAATGCAAAAATGGCATTGCATGGTGAGGTCGTGGGTTTGATTCACAGGGATGCATGAACTGGTAAAGCTTACACCTTGATGCAATGCAAGTCTCAATTGATAAAGGTGTCTTGCAAATTCATAAATGGAATGTATGCACACATGCATTTGCTTTTATGTGCATATTTGCATGCATAAATGTGCTTCCCTCACATGTTTTTTGGGGTTGTATGTGCTTGTGCGCCATCAGTTATCTGTGTTTTAGCGTGTGTGTGTGTGTGTGTGTGCCTGGAACAGAGCGAACTCCAATCTGCTGGAGCACCTCAACAGTTCAACTGCGCCCTTCAACAGTTGTCATTTGCTTCTTCAAATACCTTTGTCATCTAAGAGAGATAAAAAAAAAGCCTGAAATGAATGCGAACAAAGGCACAGCAGAGGAGCAACTCAGTGCAAATTGCCTGATGATGAGGTGGCTAATCCCACTGCTAGTTTAATTGATACTTAAAGGCCTGCGATCCGCTCTGAAGTGCTGAGAGGCTACAAACGGCCTCGGCCAAGGTGTGGTAACAGGGTGAGGAACTGCAAGCGAGTTCTCAGTCTGCTAATGCTCTCTTGTCTTCCTCTGCAGTCTCAAGTCACTCTTGCACGTTTGCACTCGTGCATTTTAGGTGCCACTTTAATCGCTGTCTATTGTTTGGGGCTTTCTTTTCGCACCCCTGTGATACCTCAGACCTTATCGCCCGCTTTATACCAGTTGTCTCCGACGGTGTCTTCTCATTCGCAGGGTGGCATGAGTCCAGAGTGTTGTTGTGTGTTGACAGGCAGAGCCGGGCACTGTTTACCTGTGGAAATGAGCACGCACAAATGAGCAGAATGGTTTCGGACAGTGAAGCAATGCAGTTTGAGCAAGGTAAGTTTTTTGAGTCTACTATCATGCTTAAAGATGAAGTAAGCAATGCCACTCGCAGCACCAAACAGAATGAAAACAAGCCTGTTTTTCAAAGTTTTTCATTAGCCAATGTCAGATTGTTGAAATAAACCCAAAAATGCTGTCATTACACTCGATGGCCACTAGTGGCACAATAAGTGCATGTTCGCTAAAATAACCTTTATTGTTTTGCGTAAAGTGGATAAAATGCATTGCTAAAGCAATTATATACTGTTGGCTGCAAACGACCCCTCAAATGGTGTTCGGTCGCCAAAGTGTTTGTACGTTTCTGAACTAGATGCAATCCATTTTTCAGACATATTCACATTCAAACATATTGTTTGGCTAATGTCAGATTGCTGAAACGCACTGCCGTTCTGCTTGGTGCCGCTCTTTGAGCAGTGCTTGTTCAACTATTTGTCTTTATGCATCCTTTGGACAGAGCAATTATATACCTTTGGCTGCAAAATAGTCATCTGGACGTATAGCGTTGGGTCGCTGCAGCGGAAGTGGCATCCATTTTGACAAGTGTTTGTTTGAAGGCAAGACTCCGAAATAAGCACTCAATTCTTCCTTCCTTCCCCCACTCTCTCAACTTCAAGAAGACTTTCTCCCGCTAGAATTCTGGAATGATCATTAACCTTTCCTTTGGCCCCCTCCCTCCTCCTTGCCAGGCTGTATCTCCTGTTCTGTTTGGTTCCTGGCCCCATATGCCACTTTCCTATTTCCTGGCTGTAGACAGCAGGGAGTAGCTCTATTATCACCTCCACTGAGCTGTCTTTGAATGTGAGAGGCAATTCCATTTCACTTTGCCACGGGGAGGAGGAGGCAGGCGTACTACCCAGCTCACAGAAATTGGCTAAGGGTTCATTTTTATAGACCGAGCGCAAGGACACCGCTTTTCCTCTGGTGTTATAGAGGGTTTTGAATGTACTACACTAATGCCATGATTGCTATTGTGAAAATTGCTCAATATGGGTTTTGACAAGTGTTTGTTTGTTTCAGAGAGGTGTCGTTGCATTTAAATTTTGCACATCCTGCAGTTTATTCATATATTAATGTTCCCGGCATTGCCATATGATTGATGCACAGACCAGTTTTTCATTTGAACTTTGGTTTGTTTGAATGCTTCATGTAGGTTTTCAACAGTCTTGATTTGTGCAGTGCAGAGGATTTCAAATGTATTTCACTAAAGCCATAATTGCTATTGCGAAGAGATTAGATCATGACTTTACTTCCAATAGGTGTCACTGCATTTAAATAGTGCACATTGAGCCATTTATGCATATATTTATTGCATTACTATATGTTTGCTCTAAATGATTGATGCATGCCCCATTTTTGAATTTTCACTTTGGTTTGTTTGTTTGATTACTAAGCAAGTAGTTTAGTATTGTTGGTTTTGTGCATTCGCCATTGCCATAATAGCGGCCATTAGTCCATTAGTCTTCTTGCACTGTACATTTTCTTTTTCAGAGCAACAGTTTGAAGTTACTCTGTCAATGGCTGATTAAATAATGACACGAGCAAACACTGTCATTCATTTAAGCACCGAAGCTCTGCAGGGATGCACATTAACTTTGTACTTGCAGTGTGTTTCTAGCCCAAGTCTCTGAGATTCTTTCAAGCTGGTGCTTTGCATTAGTGTTTTTGGTGTGTTTTTTGTGATGTGACAATGCTTAAGTATGCATAATGTATATTGAACTGCAATTCTGCAGAGACTGTGAAAGCATAATCTCTGCAAACCATTTATTGTTAGGTTTGGTTAACAGCTAGAACTAGATTTATTGGGATCTGTTGCTTACCGGGAAAAATCAGTACAACACAGAGGCTAGAAAGGTTTTCTATCGTTTAGGGTCTGGGCAAATATGTTGAAATCCTCCAAGGGGGCTGATGAAAAATGCACCCGCTTCGAGTCATCGCTAGTCTTAAGCTAAAATTGATGTTTTATAAATAATTTCGACCCCGCAAACATCCGAGGCCACAATCACAGCGGCTCAGTGATATTCATTTGGCATAAGTCAGTTTCATTTTTCCGAGCTTTTCATCAGAAATGGCTTAAAAAGTAGCCTTGCTCTGAATCTTTCATGACCTGGGGATTGCAGGGGACAGAGGCGGATGTTCTTCACTTGTAGACGTCTGACTGTGCTCGGCCGCATCAACAACAAAATGCTCACAAACCCCCGTTGCACTTCCTGGGTCACGCGGCCTGATAAATATTTCAAGGGACTAGCAGCACACTGAGCGGCTGATAACAGGTCAGTTGCAGGTGATAAAAGTGGGTTTTAGTTGAGACATTAGGCCTTTTCTTCAGTGTGCGATATTATATCCTCACCATCGTTTAGCCCTGTATTACACATCAGTGATTTAGCTTCGCAACGCCTGTACAGCGATGGATATCAAACCACTGATCTGGCTAACCGCGCTCAACTTTGAGTTCATCGTGCTAAACTGCTAAATCACTTCACTGAAAAAATAAAATGAACATTTATGGCATTTTACAATGTGGTGCAGGGTCTCTGTTCCAAAACAATGGTGAGCTGTATATATATATATATATATATATATATATATATACACTGCAACTCCTCACATGAAGCACGTGAGAGACTCAAAGTGCACTTTATTTCAGTAGATTGGCATTAATATGACGCTAAGATAATGCCATAATAACCTAATAAACAGTACACTAAGAAAAGCCAGTAAAAATCAGAAAAATCTGAATATTTTCCTCTCCCTCTTGCAGCTCCTCTTCTCTGATGAAGAGGGCGGGGCAATGACCTGTCAATCACATGAGATCCACCAATAGCAAAACACATCGATCCAATCAAATCCCCACAGACACAATCAAACCCCGCCCTACATTTGTTCTTGTGTGAGAAGCCATTTTACTCTGATATACGTCACAATAGGATAGAAAAGACTATCACAACTTCTGTTTCGTGCAAACATTAAAAGAAATGTCTGTAAACAAGAAAATGAGCTCGTACATCATCAATCTTTCTACAGATAGAGCGTAAAATACAACACAAAAGTTGCGTAAAACACTGTATAAATATATATAGCCTAGTGTAAAAGAGCACAGTGCTTTCCATTTGATTTTATTGACTCTTTTTTCCTCGAGAAGAGAGATGGAAAACCGGATTCAAATCAATCCGCTGAACAGTTTTGTACTGTAAAATACTGTCTAATTATTAGGTTGTTTTACAAAAATTGTCTTGTTTTTAAGAAAGAAATTTGATTTGAGATTTATGCCTAAAACAAGTAAAAAAATTGCCAGTAGAGAATGAAATATGAAAATATTTTCAAGAGAACAAGTTTTAAAAAAAAGTACATTGTTCTTGTTTTAACAATGTTTCAAAATCACACAGAAAAATAAGACAATAATACCAATTAAGCAAAAGATTTTATCGGCGTGTCACGTTTGTGTTGGAAGCATGATGTCTTAAAATGCTGCCTGTTTAGCTGCTCACTACGTTTTAGACAGAGCCAGAGTGTTTAATCTTTCACGATTAAAACACACAGAGGATTATTCATTACCTGAGATGTTTACAGCTGGGAAAAGTGAGGTGATCCTTTTTTCTTCTTCTTTATGGTGCATCACCTCTGGAGTGTTGCTAGAAGGAAGCTAAAAGTAGAACAAGCCAATGCTGGAAGTAACAGATATGCTTATTTTATTTGAATTCTTAATTAAAATGCTAATTAATTTGGTGTCCATTGGTCTGTTATTGCCGATTATACAGGCACCATAATTAGACAAGGTTCAAGTTCAGCTATACTGCTGGAAAGTGAACCAAACAGACCCTCACCTACCTGAAAGGCCACTGTCCTCATTAGCCTTGTTTAGTGTTGTTAGGTGTGGAAAATAAAGCCAATAAAGTGCCCTGATTTACTCTCTCCAATGCAACTTTTATTGATTTACTTTTATTAGGTGCATATCTTTAATCAACACCTCTTAAAAACTTAGAGAACTTACTGCGTGCAAAACTACAAGCCTCATTCACTTGTGAATAACAGAATACCGCGTGCATGATAATATTAATAACATCGTTTTTGACTGACTTGAGTCAAGCATGAAGCGAGGGCACGGATAATTGGCCGATACCAAATGTCAGGCCTCATTTCAAGAGAGAAAGCGCATTTAGAGGGTCAGCGCGTACGCAGGTAAATCTGGCTCCTTTACTAGACTGACACCTGAGCAGGAGACCTAAAAGGACATCAATAATGAGAGGTGTGGGAGTGCGTCTCAGGGGACGACACGGGCCCGAGTCGTCTGCACAGAGGCTAATAAGGGTTTAAAAGCCACAACTGTCCACAGCCCACGCCAACCCACCAGCCGTCTTTCTTTTCCGAAGAGCTGCCTGATGCTTTCTGACAGGCCTCAGCTGCGCCCGCGGGGGACCGCGGCGGCGGTCAGTGGTTATGTCAGCATCAAACAATGCAGCTCGCGCCTATTAGAGAGCCGAGGCGTTGATTAGAACGCGCCCTCTCGGAATATTCTCCAAATTCAACAAAGAAAGATGTCATATTTCGGCTTGACTTCTTTGTATGAATTTCATCTGGCATCTGGCAAACAACTTATAAATAACTCAAGGGCCATCTTAAATGCATTCCCATGAAATTTTTAGTGACACTGTAATGTAAGCCACTACCTGTCATGAATCGCAAATAACCTCGGCCTCTCGCTGTGTTTACTCTGTTGTCCATCAGCTCGCCGTCTTCCTCTTATATTCACAGAAGAAAGCAATCTCTTCTGACTGAGGCGGCCTTCCCTTGTCCCCGCATCCAGGCTGGCAATAATTTCGTTGTCATTTGCTGTGCGGTGACCACATCATTGATGTGACAGTGCCGGGCATTAGGTAAAGTCCCCAGACTAGTGCTCACTTACAGAAGCTGCCTCGATCTGCCGTTGACAGTGATTAGATTAGACCTGGCTGGCAAACACGTTCCATAGCGACAAGGTTTCTTGATTCGTGCGGTCCTTAACCAACCTCGGAAAACTTTAATGTGCTTTTTTTTTGCATTTATATATTTGAGACACTTATCCAAATCGACTTGGATTGCATTTAATGTGTACAGCTGATCAGTTCATGCATTCCCAGGGAATCGAACCCATGACCTTGATGCTGCTTCAACTACGCCTCAATTTGTCAAATGATTTCTAGATAATATTTCATCCATGGCATCATTTTGAATCAAGTCACATCGGATGCGTTGAGTTTCAATCTGCCATTTGGCGTCTTCATCTCGGCTTTTATTGGCTTTGCACGAATAATGAAGAATCTGCGATCCGACCTCCAGATTGATGTCATTTATTCAAGCTGTTTTCGCAGGTGTTTATAGTGACAGGGCTTCTCGATTCGTGCGGACCTTAACCAACCTCGGAAAACTTTAATGTGCATTTTTTTTGCATTTATATGTTTGAGACGGTAATCCAAATCCTCTTGGATTGCATTTAACAGTTCATCAATTCATGCATTCCCAGGGAATCGAACCCATGACCTTGGTGCTTCAATTTTAATCCATTGCATCGTTTTGAATCAATTCAATCTGTCGTTTGGCGTCTTTATCTCGGCCTTTATTGGCTTTGCACGAATAATGAAGAATCTGCGATCCGACCTCCAGATTGATGTCATTTATTCAAGCTGTTTTCGCAGGTGTTTATAGTGACAGGGCTTCTTAATTTGAGTGGTCCTTAACCAACCTCTGAAAACTTTCATTTGTGATTTTCAGGTAATAATATTTCGTCCTTGGCAGGTTTTGATTTAGGACATACGTGTCTGGCTTGCACATCTAGGCGGTTGTTGGCATTGCATAACTAATGAAGACCTTTAAAACGTGATTTTCAGGTAATCATGTTCCGTGTTTCAATCTGATGTTTGGCTTTTGTTGGCATTGCATGAGTGATGAAGAATCTGCGGTTTGACCTCCAGGTTGATGTCAAGGTGAGGCTTTATTACAGGTTCTTTCAGTAACATCACCTTCATTTACATAGCGCTTTACACGAGATTGTTTCAAACAGTAATCAAACTTCAGTGTAAAATCCGTTATAGTGGAAAAGCATTTAGTGAGATTTGTTAGAGATGCAACGCAAACACAGCAGCTGCTCATGTGGGTCAGCACAGTATGTTTGTACCCACCTGATGATGGAAAAGCTCTCCATCCAACACAACGACCCCCCGAGGGAGCGGCTGGCCTTTCCGTTCCTAATCACGGCGGCCCCTCGGCGATTGTGGCCACTGACTGCGCTAATAAGTGCAAAGTACAGGGGGCTAATGCACAACAAAAGGAGAGCACAAAAAACAAGTAGGGGGAGAAAAACAAACTCTTCAGGTAGGCGCATACACCGTTAATTCAACAATAAGGCCTCGGAGCAAAGCCTGTCGGTAGCCTATTAAAGAGGAGGAGAAAGGGAGGAAAGGAAATAATCCGGTAATGAGGATGAGAAGATGGCCGCTCGCTCTGCTGGTAGGATGCAGGCAAGCCCGTGCATGCATGTTTCAGGAGAATAGATTACTGGACCCCATTGCCCTGTTATAATGACCCTTCTTGTTAGCCTTGGAGATGGAAGCCTCTTCATTAGGACTCACAACAACTCACCTCTGCCTGGATCCCCTTTCCGAAAGACAGGAGCTGTTTTGCACCCCTAAACACACGTTTTCTTTAGCTTGCGAATCAGTTGGGACATTATAAGGTGTGCTGAAGTCTCACCTGTGGGGTTATATTTCATATGCAAGCTAAGAAGATTTCTTTAATGTTA
Source organism: Rhodeus uyekii (assembly GCA_037043235.1). NCBI lineage: Eukaryota > Metazoa > Chordata > Actinopteri > Cypriniformes > Acheilognathidae > Rhodeus > Rhodeus uyekii. The sequence continues at coordinate 266,374 of JAWRVZ010000220.1, read as the reverse complement.
GAGATGAAGGGAGACACGGCAAGGGACTTTTCTGTCTTTATGTTTTGTGTCCTCAAAGATTTGTGTTTAAAAAAAAAAAAGCATAATAAAATATGTTCCTCTGACAGATATTATGCACTTTCAGAAATATGACTTCTTGTTCCCATATATCAATTTTATTTATACTTATATCTATGTGTTAGTATCTCTCTCAAATATATATATATATGTGTGTGTGTGTGTGTGTGTGTGTGTGTGTGTGTGTGTGTGTGTGTGTGTGTGTGTGTGTGTGTGTGTGTGTGTGTGTGCTGTCAAATCGATTAATCGTAGTTAATTGTTTTAATCTGACAAGTTTGTTTATATAAAATATGTAAGTATACATATACAGTATATATGTATGTTTGCACACACACATACATATATACTTTTATTTATATATATATATATGTATTATATAAACAAACTTTTATGTTAGATGCAATTAATCGTTTTTGATTGATTTGACAGCAGTACAAAAAAAATAAAAAATAAAATATATATATATATATATATATATATATATATATATATACATATATATAAAAAATACACATTATATATAAATTATAATTATATACAAATAATATACATTTACGTTTAATGCTTAATATTAGCCTTTCTAAGAGAAGAGAAAATATTTTCCATTTCTTTTGTTGTTTACGTCACCCAATCAAATTGGTATTTTGGCAGAAATATCCATCCATCACTTGGTAATACAGCTAATACTAAAACAATATTTGGCCCAGTGTTTGTTTCTATGTGTTACGCTGTTAAATCACACTTTTGGTGTTGTGCATTCGCAAAAATGTCAATTTTCCTCTTCAGTCTATGTCAGATTGTTGCAGATGGTTGGGCTTGTGCAGTTCAAGGTGATATTAATCAATTTCAGTGTTTGATTTTTATTTATTTTACTTTTTTAATCTGAAGCAACCCTCGTTAGTAATTGTTTTTAATTAATTTGTTTGTATACAACATATATTGTTAATATAATCAGTTGCAATAAAGTTTTGAACCTGATGCATCAATGTTAAGCGTGTTTTGCCTCATTTAAAGGGCCAGAGCACGAGACTCACCGAAGACTGCAGCGCTGCTTTCTGATCTCGTGTGGAGAGTCAGCCGTGCCAGTGACACAGGTGAGATGAACTGATAGGAAGAACCTATTTCAGGCTGGAGAGAGAGAGAGGAAGGACGATGTGACTCCTCTATCAGATGACCGCTGGGATGCTGACACACGTGTTACTCTACTATACAGGTGCAAGTGAAATGGTGATTAGGTAAAACTTTCAAAACTAATATGAGGGGGGAAAAAGACTAATATACAACAAACAATCGCAAAATCATTTCCCCTATAGTACTAATTCTGCAATGCCCCTGTTGTGCCAAACGCATTTGTGTTATTTGAGGAAACAGACTGGGATGGCCAGCAGTTTATGAACATCTCTCTCTCTCTTCAAACAGAAAGTATATCATAGCAATTTAATTGCAAAGATAATAATTAATTAAATTATTATTAACTCAAAGAGTTAATTATGAGATGCGAATTAAAGCTTGCTCTCACCAAGGAAAAAAATATGCTTTGATTGGTTGTTATTAGCATTACAAATCCTTTCAAGATTTCTAATAAAAATACAGCTTCGACAAACAAAACGCATTAGAAAAAAGTGGTTGGTTGGATAGACTCGTGGCTGATTTGATGGTTTCAGGCGTGCTTTGAAGCGTTGAATTCGTAACTTGAAGTAGTCCATCCGCATCAAACATTTATATGTCTTGGGACCAGAAAACAGATCTTCAAGAGAAGCCGATATAACGCAAACATTTTAGGTAGGGCGCGAGGCGTGTCATTTCAAGCGTTTTGAATTATGAATAATGAAGTTTTCCTGGCAAACCGAGTGACTGAAATATATATTCAGCACGCAGGACAATAGGGTTTATTTGCACTACTTACTGAAGCTCCAATTTTCACAGACTGTAGTATACAAACACGGATGACCAGCAGAAGCGGATACACTGCCTCCTTGATTACACTAATTAAGTTCTGTCTAATTAAATTACCGTCACGTGTTAACCAATAGCAAAAGTTGATTCATTAAGCATGCAGACCGAGGACTGAAAAGCAAAGCCTTTCCTGATTGCAGCCTAGTGTCAATTGGCTAATTTGCCGTCTTGCACAAAGTAGCTCGAACCGCAGGAAGGCGTTAGTTTTCTCTCGCTCGCGCTCGCGTTAATTGCTATTTGTCATCGAGCGATGCAGCTCGAGCGTTGCATCTCGCCAGCTCTCGCGCGCTCCAAGAAATGTATGATTGTGGGCAGTGGCTACCCAAACGCACAGGCGTCTGAGCTCGCCTTGCAGGACTACCCTGTTATATCCATCGGCGACAACCTGGAGAGAAGTTCACCTCTGAAAAAAAACTCCACTGGGATGACGAATCAGTCAGAGGCAGACAATTTCGGCGACTCGAAGGACTCATCAGGGGACGTCCAGCGAGGCAAACTCTCTCCTGATCTTGACGGAGTCGCCGACAGTCGTCACACTTTCGATGGATCTGCAGGAGAACGGTATCTCCTGTCTCAGTCCAGTCAAGTTCAGCCGAGTCCCACCACCATGTTTCCCTACCCGAGCCAGCACGGACCGACACACCCGGCGTTTTCCATCGGCAGCCCGAGCCGATACATGGCTCACCATCCGGTCATCACGAACGGAGCCTACAACAGCCTCCTGAGCAACACTTCTCCGCAAGGCTACCCGACCGCGGGCTACCCGTACGCGCAGCAATACGGACACGCGTACCAAGGCACGGCTTTCTACCAGTTCTCCTCGGCTCAGGCCGGGCTCGTGCCCGGGAAAGCGCAGGTTTATCTCTGCAACAGGGCCCTGTGGCTTAAATTTCACAGGCATCAAACGGAGATGATTATCACCAAGCAGGGACGGTAGGTGTTCTGCGATCCCGTCCGTGTGTTTTTGCGCACACTGATGTTTTCTTTTCGCAAATATCTATAGAACAAAATACAAGTCGTGGGAAAATTACATGGAGCACAGCTTCAATATACATATATATTTTTAACATACTTTTTTTATTTCCTTCCGAAAGATCTCTAAGCCGTATTTTCCTCCGTTTTCTTTCAGCTTGGATTATCCAAAAACAAACACAAATCATCCTATTGTTTATTTTAAACAGTTTTTATTTTGACTTCTTTTGTTCTTTGGATTTGTTTTTGAAACCCAATTAATATTCAGGGTACATATTCTTTTTGTCTTTATTCAATGCATTTTTTCCGATTCGCTTTTCCAGTATTTACATTTTCGTTTTGTGCTTTATACTTTTTTTTTTCTTTAAAAATCTCTCTCGCTATATATGCATGTGTATATATATATATTTAAAATATAGATTTTTATGTTGTAGAGCAATGATTGATTTAAATCTCATATTAAATGTACAGATCGCATGCGTTGGGTTTGCTCTCTATAGGCAATTGCACAATTGTGCATTGAAACTTGTGTGTGTCCTCAGGCGTATGTTCCCGTTTTTGAGTTTCAATATATCTGGTCTCGACCCAACGGCGCATTATAACATCTTTGTGGATGTGATTCTTGCGGATCCGAACCACTGGCGCTTTCAAGGAGGAAAATGGGTCCCGTGCGGCAAAGCGGACACGAATGTAACAGGTGAACAGCATTTATTTAGTTATATTAAACATTTATTATTATTATTATTATTAGCTTATTATAACTGTTAAATGCCATTGATATATATGATGTTTTATTTTATTGTGCTACCTCAGCACTGACATCCCAGTTATGATATTTGTAAACAGGAAACAGAGTTTACATGCACCCGGATTCGCCAAACACCGGAGCGCACTGGATGCGTCAAGAGATTTCCTTCGGGAAACTTAAACTGACTAACAATAAGGGAGCGACTAACAACACGGGACAGGTCGGTTATTTGTTTCGCTTATTTAATAATTTGTAACTTCACTACTGTGTCATGCATTCGGACTGCTATAGGAATGGAAACAAGAATGCTGTGCATTTCTGTGTGTAGGGAATATTCAATCATAAGGGTTTTTAACAGTGTGGAATTACAAGCAGCTCCACAAAATCTGTTTCGTTAAGGTTGTTAAGTATTTGTGTGAATATAAATAGCACTATCTTTTGTGGTAAAATGTGTTACGTTCGTTGTTGCGGCCATGTCCATTTTTTTTCCAGCTATGATACATTGTATTTCTTTTTGTTTAAAACGTTGTCAGCTTGTTTGCAAATTAAATGGTTTAATTTAGTAGAATGCATGGCTAAATTATTTTAATTTGGTAGAATGCATGGTTACTTTTTTTGGAATGCATGGCTAAATTATGGTTTTGTAGGATGCATGGCTAGATTATTATGGTTTTGTAGGATGCATGGCTAGATTATTATGGTTTTGTAGGATGCATGGTTAAATTATGATTTTGATTTTGTAGGATACATGGCTAAATGATTTTGTAGAATGCATGGCTAAATTATTGTGATTTTGTAGAATGCATGGCTAAATTATTGTGATTTTGTTGAATGCATGGCTAAATTATTGTGATTTTGTTGAATGCATGGCTAAATTATTGTGATTTTGTAGAATGCATGGCTAAATTATTGTGATTTTGGAGAATGCATGGCTAAATTATTATGATTTTGGAAAATGCATGGCTAAATGATTTTGTAGAATGCATGGCTAAATTATTGTGATTTTGTAGAATGCATGGCTAAATAATTGCTGATGGCTCAGTGCTGTTGTTGGAAATGGCACCATGAGAGCGTAAAGACGCGTGAGGAGATGTTCTGACTGTCGTTTTTTCGCATGAATTCCTGCAGATGGTCGTCCTGCAGTCTCTGCATAAATACCAGCCTCGACTGCATGTGGTGCAGGTGAACGAGGACGGAACCGAGGACACGAGCCAGCCCGGCCGGGTGCAGACCTTCACCTTCCCGGAGACGCAGTTCATCGCCGTCACGGCGTATCAAAATACCGACGTAAGAAAGAAAAGCGCATTTCTGAAATCGGATCGATGCATGGGAGAGTTTTTAAGCGTGTGACGTTTTGTTGATTGCAGATCACGCAGCTAAAAATCGACCACAATCCATTTGCAAAAGGATTCCGTGACAATTATGACACGTGAGTTTTGACTTTCGTTTTCCTCATTTTTTTTGTTTAAATGCTCTGACACTTTATAAGCCCTATAACAATGTGATCGATGTTAATTATACCTTTTAATTACGGAGTAAAACAAATGAAGCGCATTTGAGTTTAACCAAAAAACACTGTATTTGTGCGTGCGCATTTCTATTTAACGTGTCTCAAATCACAACGTAGGTGATTTTGCAAGCCGATCCGTTCATAAAACTGTGTGCAAATCAAGAGCAATATCTATGAGTTTCCGTTGTAATGCTGTGAATGAGACTAATTTGAATCTTTATGATGAGTGCAATGTGCGTTTGGGTTGCAAACGTGTTAATTTGCGCACAGAATGGACAATTGAATTGGAGTTGCGAGCGTCATTCGCAATGCTTTATTTACGTTTGCATCTCATATGCAGCATTAACGTGTTTGTCCACCGTCTTTCTGCAGTGTCTACACAGGGTGCGACATCGATCGGTTGACGCCGTCCCCGGGTGACTCTCCGCGCTCTCAGATCATGCCTAGCGCAAGATATGCCATGACTGGTTCTTTCCTGCAGGACCAATTTGTCAGCTCGTATGCCAAGTCCCGCTTTCACCCTGGCGTCGGAGGCGCTCCTGGCACGGACCGCAGCGTCCCACTTAGTAACAGCTTGCTCTCCCCGCAACAAACCGAGGAGACCACGGTGGCCTCCCCGCAGCGATGGTTTGTCACCCCTGCCAACAACCGACTGGACTTTGCCGCCTCGGCATACGATGCTGCCGCGGCTGCTGATTTCGCCGGTAACGCGGCCACCCTTCTGTCGTACGCAGCTGCTGGAGTTAAAGCGCTGCCCCTGCCCGGGGCGGGATGCTCCAACAGACCTCTAGGGTATTATGGCGAGCCACCCGGGTGGGGCACCCGCACGCCACCCCAATATTGCAGCAAGTCCAGCTCAGTCCTGTCGTGCTGGCCGTCCAACTCCGTAGGGAGCAGAACCACCTCCTCCAGCTACCTGGTCCCTGGCCTCGAGGACGGAGACGCCATTGCGCCCGAAAGGTCACCGGACGAGTCCAAACCCAAAGACCTGTCCGAGTCCAGCTGGATTGAAACCCCTTCCTCAATTAAGTCGATCGATTCGAGCGACTCTGGGATTTTTGAGCAAGCCAAGCGGAGGAGGATTTCACCATCTGCCACGCCGGTTTCTGAGACATCGTCTCCATTAAAATCTGAAATGTTGACGCCGAGGGAATGCGAGAAAAACTGCTCCAAAGACATCGGCTACTACAGCTTTTACCCGCACAGTTAGAAACTCGGAAACGAGTAATGCATGGCTCGTGCGTGCGAGGATTCACAAGTGACTTAATCTATTTATGTGCTTTATTTATTTGGTTATTTATTCATATATCAGGCCGCCTTGTTCGAAAGACGTCACGCGTTTTTATTGGAAAAACTTTGACACGATCCGGTTTCCAAATAGCATTTTAAGGTTCAAGCCTATTGTAAGTATGAAAGTATTGTACATACCTGTATTTATCTATCCATTTGTGAACTTTTTTTTTTTTTCCTCCCCTAGTTGAACGTTGATGTACAATATAGAAAACCGGATTAGGTTTATGTTTAATGTACTTAGAAACGTACGTTCGTTCCTTCGAATAGCTACATATATTAAATATTTTGATGTTTGGGGAAAAAAATATATAACTCGTGTAGGTTCCCGGTTCCGGTCGTTATTAAGACAGAAACGATGGTCTAATTGGAAGTAGCTGCTCGACCGTTGAAAAGCCCGCCAAAAAGAGCTCTGACAGGAAAATGGCGGTCGGTTTTTATGTAAGCTTATATTGATGTTGCTTTTTAGGGTCTCGTCGTTTGTTCGTAAATTTAATAGTCTGTAGTTTCATTTTGTGAATGTTGTGAAGTTATCAAAACGTACGTTTTTACCTGCACCATCCCATTACATTTTCTTTCTCTTTTTTTGGTAGAGTTAAAAACATAGACTAGCCGGTCACTTATTACCAAAACCAGACATTTTCATTTGTATTTCATGGGCTGTTTTCTCATGAGAAAATATGCGAGTTAGGCCTGCTAATGTGTAAAGGTAAATGTAATTGTGGTGTGCTTAATTGCAATAAATATGACCGAATGTGAAACCCGGGCGAAGTACACAAGATTCCCACTAAACTGATTTCAAAACCAAATATTTATCTTTAATTTTCTTCTTCTATACCTGTCTGACAGAGGTATATCGATAACGCCAGTCACAATGTGAATTTTGTTGCCTGTAAGATGCATTTTCATAATAAAATGTAGTCATGCAATGCAACAAATTAGCCAATCGCCCAGAACTGCCTTTTTGGTAGTTTTCTATTGGTTACTAGTTTATTGGTCACTCTTTTTAGATGCTGTTGGCTACTATTAAGGTTAAAAAAAAGAAAAAGGAAAAAAAAACCCGTCAAACGCTTATGTCAATGAACGGTAAACATAAGACACTTAATGAATCAGTGTCACTGCATTTAACAAAATATTAAACCAAGTGCTGTGCATAACGAACAATAGCATACACAAAAATAGATTAGAGATGACAAAATAAGCGATTCAAAATTATTTGGACACTTTCTGTTTGACAGATCAGATGCAAGTTGTGAACTGCACCTGTTTCTCTAGGATATCAGGGCCAGAAATGACCAGTTCTCAAGGAGAGAAAAAATACTCTGGATTGATTGTTTTAGTTTTTTAAATAGGGAGGTGCAAATATAATTTTTTTTATTCTAGGCTTGTATAGTGACCTTTTCCAGTTAACCAAGTCATTTAAAGTATTTAAATGGACGGTATATCCTCATTAAGGCAGCAGAAATGTGGACATCCATGATCAAGATTGGCTCCAAATTTCATTGCAAAAAACACAAAAACAAAATGGCTCAATGGACTTAAATAGAAATTGAAGTTGTTGATAGAGTTGTTTTGATATTTATTATGATGCAATTTATATTCAGATGTTTTTAAGTGCAACTTTCATCCAAATACTTTTTGGGGCCAATGTTACATGATGACATTATATCATACAAGTCTTTAATCTATTTTAGCTCATTTATGTCCATCTAAATATGCACATGTAAATAAGCACTTGACTATTGCCAAAAGCAGGCTTTGTACACTATTCTGGGGGGAGAACTAATAGCTACATTTGAGACCATTGTATAATTTCCACTAAGATTTCATAAGCTGCCCAGAGTTTGGAACAGATCTATAAAATATCTATGTTATAAAACACTACACCATTGGCTCTGGACTGGAAGTGGCCTGGTATATGACATATTTATTTATGTGTGAATAAATCTCAGGCCTTTTTAAGCCCTGAGCTCAATGGCGCATGAAAGGGAGCCGTCCAAAAATGTGCAGTATTGCATATTTAGACATCTTTCATTAATTCACATTTATGCATTTATCAGACGCTTTTATCCAAAGTGACTTGCATCGCATTCAAGAAACACATTGACATTCTAATCAGTTCTTGCTTTCCCTGGGAATCGAACCCATGACCTTTGTGTTGCAAGCGCCTCTTTCTACTGTTAGAGCTACAGGAAAGTTAATGCAAAAATGTAATGCACTTGATTTGAAATAATCAGCTTGATGCAAAATGGACCGATCCTAACAAATCGTTTGGGTGAATTCAGAATAAGAATAGCATCACACTGCTCTTCCCTTCCCTCTGCCATACAAAACAGAACCACAGCAGTGTTTAGTATCTTACTCTGAATCCAGCTATTGATTTGAGAAATAATCCTGTGTTTTTTGATAGTTTGCTGCCTCCTTGTGGTTCAGTGATGGTCTGCCTAGTCAATAAAGCAACCTTTTGATTGAGTTATTTACAAGTTCAAATATAACATTGTGAGAGTAACTTAAAGTCCATTATATGAGGGAAAATTCCGATGATAAAGCCAACATATTTCCATATACATATTTAATCGGGTCAGCCACAAAGAAACCTTACTTGTATTACAGAATAGCGAACACTAGATGGAGACAACTCGTAAAGATGAAACCACACACTTGCATTGTTATTTTACATGGTATATAATTATATTATAGCGTGATATGATTAAACATTATGCTACAATGTATTAATGCAACATACTGTATTAATTTATATACAATGCAATATTGTTAGGTATAAGAATACTGGAAAACATATGAGGAAAAAATTGCACCAGTTCACAACCCAAAAGCATTTGGATAATCTATAAAATATGCACATTGTATTGCATTAGATTTATTTTAAGGAAATTTTTACACACACATAAAAATATAGTCATTGAGAAAAAATGATGAAACCTGTGAAACTAAATCTGCCGTCTAATGCAATGAAATTCAAACATTAACTCACAAGTCTGACTTAAAAGTCCAAATACTGTACATGAGCAGAAGGCCATTACTGTATAGATCGCGCAAAAAGCAGCTTAAAGATGGTCCAGGAACTTTCTTTTGAAGTAAAATCAGCTTCATCCAAATAAGTTGAGCCGTAGCGCAGGCCTGAGAGTGGCAGGACAGAACGCAGGTTTAAAAGCTTTTAATACAAAACCACTGACTGATCAAGAGTTGTAACCAAGAAAGCATGAGCTACAAACATGTGATAATAAGACCAAGCTCGTTATTATATAGGTCATAGAGACATGGGCTAGTTTACTCTATGCACATTCTATAGATGCAAACGTATCAAGAAAGAATATTTTCACCATTACTGGAAAATGGGATCTTGCCATTAAATAGGCTACTAAATGTTGACCTTCTTATAGGCCTAGTTGACCTTTGCATGACCTATCACATGTACATTTCTCAGAACGAGGGTTAGCATCTCGGAACGAATATACACATGAAAATGGCTGTGGTTTGCTCACGGTATACAACTATCTTTTTATTTTTTTATTTCCTCTGTGAAACACTGAAGATATTCAAACAGTTTCTGACATTTTCATATGGACCGAAACACTGAGGCATTTTACACAATGTCATCTTTTGTGTTCCACAGATGAAAAAGGTAAGTGGCAACTTGTTTGGTTTGTTCCTTTAAGGCATTTTTGAATTAGGTGTTCAAATAAGGATTTGCGTAACTGGACCAAAACATCCTAGTTACTCCATACAAATATGACCACAAGATACCTTTATTTCTATATAACGCTTTACACAATGGAGATTGTTTGAAAGCAGCTTCATAGTGATAACAGAAAAATGATGCATTTCGGCTGCTGTTCAGAGTTTGAGTTCTGTCCTGAAGATCGTTCATTATTAAATGAGTTCATTTCATCTATAGAGCCTTTTTGCAAAGAAAATTTGTCATCGTACAGCTCAGTTCGGTCAGATCAATAATATTGTTAATATTAAATGTCTCCGAGCCAGAGGCAACAATCGCAAGGAACCCAAACTCCAGCAGGTGACTCAACCATGTGGTCTTTCTCCAGTTATTGGTTCAAAACGTCTCTAATCTCTCATAGAAGGCTCAATCCAGACCATTTAAAATGCGTTATAACATGATGAAGATCAATTATTACATTTATCAGACGCTTTAATCCAAAGCAACTTGCATTGCATTCAAGAAAAACACTGACATTCTAATCAGTTCTTGCTTTCCCTGGGAATCGAACCCATGACCTTGGTGTTGCAAGCGCCACTCTCTACTGATTGAGCGACAGGAAAGAATTATTAGCTACAGACAATTATTCAATTGGTTAATTTAATCAATAAAGCAGTTCTGAAAAGAAGAAAAAAAGGTCACGGTCCAGCTCACTTCAGTTCTCATGCAACAGATCAATAATATTGTGTCACTAAACAAGAGCGAGGAAACCCAAACCCAAACTCCGCCAGCTGTTGGTTCAAAACGTCTCTAATCTCTCATATAAGGCTCAATCCAGATCATTTAAAAGGCGTTATAACACGATGCCCCCTCCCCTGTGGAGTTAAAGTCCTACTACCCACTTGTGCGTCACACAGCAGCTTCATGCGCCCTTATGAGTGAGCTCGGAAGTGAAATCAATGCACTAAATATGTGAGCACATCCTCTGCGACGCTCACGCATTGCGCACCACACGCACTCGATCTGTTGCACAGGTACAGAAGATGGACGCGAAGGACCAAGGCGCACAAATGGAGCCTCTGCTGCCCGCGGTAAGACGCGTTATAACGCGGTGCACTACATCTGTCCGATCAGGGGTCGTGTGTTCGTGCGAGAGCTCGAGATGTGCGGGATGACATGCGCTCGTCGCTCGTGAGAGTTTTGCGCATCTGCTGTCCGAAGCGTCACGCGTGTTCCAGCTGCGTTTCGCTGCATTGCATGTTGCAGATCGGAGGAGCTGTTCGCCAGAGGATCTCATCGTACATCAGATTAACATAAACATCATTGTGTGTGTTTGCATGTTAAATATCGTCTTGACGGGATGACGATCTCGATGAGAAAGTTGAATCGTGCAACGCGTGAACTTGAGTAAACTCATACGAGGAAATATATTTTGTGTAAAGAACACGAAGCTTAATTGCATTATTTGAAATGACATGCATGTGATGTGAAAAATTAATTTGTCTAATATTTCAAATGTAGGATAATGCATGACGGTAATATTGTAATAACTTTGTAATACAGTAGAGCTATTACTGTTATACAGTGATGAGAATCTATTAAATCATAATAAATGTCATACAATTTTAATGGTCCTAAAATACAAAATATTATTTGTTTATTTTAATGTGTCCTTGCTAGACGTGTTACGTGTAGTTACAATAGAAATAACAATAAATTATGAATAATTACATGCAACTAACTCTAAATCAAGCAGTAAGTTTGTAAAATGACTAAATATATAATCACACTGTAGCACAGACACCTTAAAATAAAATGTTTCTTTTTCAGGTGTTACAAGTGCGTAATAGCGGAGTCACCTTTATTTCTTTAGCGCTTTATGCAACATGATTTCAAAGCATCTTCGCAGCAATAAGCAGAATCAATGTAAACATTAAAAACGAGGTCTGAACAGACAACAGTGTCATTATTCAGCTCAATTTGGTTTACTGTTGATTCAGTTTAGTTCAATAACTGTAGTAAAAATTATGAAGCGAGTTAAATTCTGCTGTAAAGCAACTCTACTGAAGACAATAGTGTTGTTATCCAGCTCAATTCAGTTCAGTGTTGATTCAGTTCAATAACTGTGTGAAGTTCATCAATGAAACCGACAGTAGTGTCGTTATTCAGTTTGAGTCAGTTCAATGTTGATTCAATTGAAATGTTGAAATAAGGTAAAACTTTAAGTGACATTTAACCAATTACGTCTTTACATGTACTTATGTATATACATTTCTGCATATCTGACGCTTTTATCTAAAGCGTATTGCATTGCATTCAAGAAACACATTGTCATTCTAATCAGTTCTTGCTTTCCCTGGGTATTGAACCCATGACCTTGGTGTTGCAAGCGCAACTCTCTACTGATTGAGATACAGGAAAGTCTAGAAACTAGGAAAGTCTTTAACTAGCAGATCTCTTACTGTTAGATTTCATGTCTTAATTGTAAAATGCAGTAGATTATATTATGTGTTTAATCCAGGATCAAATGATTCCACAAGAGAGCATTTCTGACATCTGCCAGCCTTATTTTAATTCATAATTCAGATGAGAGCCAATGTGACGGGAGATTATCTGTCACTAGATCAGGCCGTGAAGAGTCACATGATATATAGTGTATTAATGACCATTATAATGTATAAAATAAAAGCTACTCAAGGGCAATGAAGACATTTAATGGATGCTTTGTAATGATTCAGGACTCAGCTGGGCATCAAGTGGTGACCCAAAATCTTTTTAAGATCAAACATTGATATATACAGTATTCCCAAGCAGTCAATCATTTTGTCACTTAGAACCCGTCTTTAATCACCAAAATTACATATAAAAGATTTTTTTTCTGTGAATTTTTCTTTTTTTAAAACTCATGCCTTTCATAGCTTGAATGTAACTCTATACTCTTGCTTCATTTAGTATACATGGATCTATGTATATGCAAATTAGCCCCGCCTCCACTCACTCAAACCAGCTGAGAAAATCAGATCCACTCGGTCAACTTTACTGTAGTCACTAGCCCTTTGCTTGATTACGTTATCAAACTGCTAATGTTACACAAACCATATTCCTGTTCACCATCTTATTTGCTTTCTAAAAATCAGCATCCTTAGAAACAGAGCATTAGTGGAAAAATGCATATAGTTCATCATATACATAATTCACCTGCTATATTGCTAATATAGAGAAAGCTTTCTTGTAGCTCAATCAGTAGCGCATTGGCGCTTGCAACGCCAAGGTCATGGGTTCGATCTCAGGGAAAGCAAGAACTGATTCAATGTGTTTCTTGAATGCAACGCAAGTCACTTTGGATGAAACCGTCTGATAAATGTAAAGTTAATGATATGCTAAAGCTCCGCCCACACGTTTACATTAAAAAACACCATAAAATGAACATTAAATGACAGATTTTTAGGTGAAGTATCCATTTAAAGATCTCCTGTGGTGAAAATAAAGTTTTTACTCGAGCTCATATGATGTTTTCTCTTGTGATGAACACAAAAGAAGACATTTAGAAAACAATTTTGTTAACTAGACGGTTGATGGTAGCCAGTGTTTTTTCCCCTTACTGTCTGGTCATTTTTGGGTGAACTATCCCTTTAAATATAGAGACCCACCAGTTGAGGAGCATTGATCTAAAGTGGCTTTCAGCAGATTCTCAGGTGTAAATGGAGCATGAGCTCAATGTGGAACATCCAAACATTATTCCTCTCTAGTTTCTGGGTTGATGAGACCTGCGAGCTTCACATTAACAACCCAGATCTTTGCTCCTACAGCTGTCCTGTACCTCCTGCTGGCTGGAGACTCAGACAGGCCTAGTTTGATCAAGCGCAGAGCTCATTTGCACTTGTCCAGATGCAGTGGACTCTATTTTTGTTCGACGTGACGAATGGCGGTCCAAGCTTGGCTGTGGTTCATTTCTGGGAGGAGTGAGGCGAATATGTTTCTGAAGATATAGTTAAGAAAATCATCATTTTGAAAAGCTTAAATCACATCACCCGCAATGTCAGTTTGATAAAAAAGGAGAATGCAAGAATGCTTTGAAGAGTTTAACCCTATAAAGTCTACTGTGTTAAAACACAATTTGATTTATGTTAATATTTCATACACATTTCTAAGGCATCTAAATGATCAACAGATATTTATATATATATAAGTATACTATTATATATCACTATAGATTTAGAGTAAGATTGTAAATCTTTAAGATGTTAGTGAGATTTAAAGTCCCTGAGCCGCTGAGTGTGTGTGTGTGTGTGTGTGTGTGTGCGCTGCAGGCTTGTTCTGCTCTACAAGTGAAACACAGAAGGTTTAATCATTCAAGCAAGCAACTCTAATCACTTCAGAACAAATCACATTATTCATCCAGTGGTGTCAGAAAAGGAGCTTTTGAATGACCCTTAAAACAGTTTTGTGCAGGTTAGTGGTTTAAAGCACTTTAGCACGTTTAATTAGGAATATCTGAGGTATTAGAGTTGTTTGCAGAAAATATATTAAAACATTTACGTATATAGACAATGACTTGATTACACCTTATAGACAAATCGTTGAATTTAAATAATTTTTTTGTATGTATACGTGTATGTGTGTGTGTAAATATATATATATATATATATATATATATATATATATATATATATATATATATATATTTATTTATTTATTTATATATTCTTTTAATTAGTTTGTATTTAAAAAAACATTTTTATATAATTCATTTTTTTATATAAATGTATGTATTTTTAAAAGTCATGTGACAAGAGTCATGTGACAAAAATAAAACAGGAAATGACATCATTGAAAGGACCCATGTGGACTCTCATAATTGTGTTCTAAGGTCAGTAACTTTCTTTAATATATCATATATTTTGACCTTTTTCCTGTCATGGCAAGATTAGTTCAATAATATGTTAGAATAAAATATTCTTAAAAGTACTTAAAAGGTCATGATATTTGTTTAAAAAAACTTCTGATAAACATGTGTCGACGTCTCCTAAAGGTGTGAGAAAATGTTTTAATATGTAATGTTTACACTTGCATTTTGAGGTACAGTATATCTGAAGTCACAGCACACATGATGCCCTCTGGTATCACAGGACAATATAATGATGGCTTTTTTAAAGCTCTCTGCTAAGACAAAGCTAAGCTTTATTATTCAGATTACACTGAAAAACATTTTCCGCTCAGCGTGAGTCAAAGCTGCTTATTATTGCTTAATGGAAAACAAACAGTGAGCTGTACAGAGCATCTGTTGAAGCGATTGTCACGTTGAACCAGGTAAATTGTGCATCCAAGACGGTGAAAGACGAGAGCCAATTATGTGTGTTGTTGTCGCGGTCTAGAGTTTGTAATCTCAATATGAATTCAGTGAATGCACTGATATGTATCAGTAGTAGAATAAAAATATGTCCTAAGTCCCTCTTCTCCCTCTGTTTTTGGATAATCCACTAGAGATGCTCATGTAATGGCCTTTAGCAGAGATTAAGCATGTATGGAAGGCTTCTGATATTGTTTTAAAACTAATTGGTGCTTTTTGGATTATTGTGTTTGAAAGGCAAGATGTCCTGGTTCCTCCTCTGTTAAATATATCCTCCCTTTTCTGGGTAAAATTAGACTGGGAAGAAATCAACTCAATGCCGTCCAAAATGCCAGATTATGTGCAGTGTTAGTGCTCGTAAAGGAACAACAGTAGGTAATGTTTACATGCACTAATGTTCATCAATCAGAATGAACGTTGTGTCTATATGAACTGTAAACGATTCACATAATCATGTTTTTGTGCATTGAATGCTTACTATACATATGGTGTCAATTTAAAAAGCTTTTGTTTCGGTATAGCAACGAGCATTGAGATACGAGCATAATCTGTTCCAGGACGAGCTTGTAACTCAATTTGCTCGTATCTCAAATCATTTCCCCCCATAAGAAATAACTGAATTTTTTTTATCCGTTCCGGTCCTCTAAAAAACTCTATTATTAGTGCTAATAACAATGGAAAAAACATGTTTTTAATTGCTATAGAGACACTCATACACACAATGATAGTATATAAGGATTCTTGTGATATAAAATAAATTGTAGTTTAAATTATGATATATTTATTATGATTGAACACTCATAACTCGTGCTGCTCCCAGCTTAAATCACTCGTTGCCCCCGGTAACCCCCGCTGTAAAACCAAGCTGCCTCTAGTGGAGATCATATGCAATTACCCATAAATGAGGAGCTTGAGCTGCTGCGAGTGCTCGTCTGGAAGCTGCTCGTATCTCAAATATTCACTCGCATCTCAAAGCAAAAATGTGTTTGAAGGCTATTTTGGAATACTTGTATGTCAGGGCACTCATATCTCAAGGCATTACTTGTACAACGAAAGCATGCAAGCGGCATTTGGAGTTAAATGCATTAGTTTGCATCAGTGTGAAGCTCCAGCACTTTTTCAGATTTTGTAATGCTGTTGACAGGTGTCAACATTTGCGTACAGTTCAGAATCATGCGACTTTTTGACTCTCTCCCCACTTTGCTGTCAATCCCATAATTCTGAGTCGGTGACTAGAGCAGGAACTGAAGAGCCGCTCACAGCAGTTTTTATGTGTACTGTAACTTAATGTTGATCAACAATTTAAAGGGTTATATTATATCCCAACACCAAACCCTCAGGCTGGAACATTACATGTGAACATGCGTTTCGTGAAAATAACTGGAGGGAAGAAAAGATGCTTTGTAGGGTTTTATGATTAATCGGAAAAACCCCTGAAACCGTGATATGGCTTAGTGCCATTCGCAAATCATAAAAGCTGTGATTTAACGGAATAAATATACGTACTGCATGTTTGTGAGTGAAATGTGGGACTGTGTTCTCACACTCGAGAGCTGTGTGTGTGTACAAAACTGAATTCTTAATAAAAATCACATTTTAAAGGCACTGGAAATGCTTCTATATATTGTGCACCGCATTAACACAAAGTTGAGATGCTTTGTGCTAATTTATGAAGAATTAGTAAGAAAATTACATGAGTTTTATCTATAAATTTTTGTATTTTGCAGGTAATCGCCTCTCCTGGAAGACAAGCTGTGGTGAGTGGAACGTTTAATACACTTTATATTTTCTGGAAGTTGATATAATGCCACAATCGTGTCTCATACTGGACCGGATTGTACATGGATGGACTGGATTGGATTGACAAAGAAACTGCCTATTTTGATTTGATCCTGGAATGATAAATTCTGTGAGCATACATTATTTGCCAGTACTGATAAAGACAGATGCATGATTGGGACAGTGCCGCAGTTTCTTCATCTCGTGTTTTTCCCAGTCTGCGGCTTACTGTAGTGTCTAAAGAGCCAAACATCAACGTCAACGTTATAAATCTGTTAAAGGACACTGCTCACCACATGCTCATTTCACTACTTCACGTCTTTAGTCAGAAAAGACCTTGAGCAATGCCACGATGCGTAGTTACAGTAATCTAGCAGTGTATCAGAGATTTCTATCACATAAACCGCAGCATTAAAGCATGTTTTTAAATCATTCTCCTCTGATCTTACAATGCAGCATTATTAGATGAGCTGAATTGGTTTTTTGGGAGGGGTTTCATTAAATTAATCATTCATGGATTGTTTTGGGAGATAACACATTTTCAGAGAGGAAAATCCTGCTGCCGCGCAGCAAAAGATCAGTGAAATGCATCACGCGACACTCAAACCGCATCTCCTCTGTTGTCTGAGAGCTTTTGATCTGCTTCTATATTTGTTCTGAATCTGTGTTGCACAAGCTAACGCCTGTGTGTCAGACAGGGGCAGGAAAAGGCAAAGGATGAAAAGTTTTGGAGTATTGCTTTTCATGCAGGATAGCATGTCATGCATAAATATACACCTTTTTTTTAATTAGCTCTGTTCATAAACCTTGTTAAAAACCTGTAGCTCAATCAGTAGAGCACTGGTGTTTACAACGCCAAGGTCATGGGTTCGATCCCAGGGAAAGCAAGAACTGATTTAATGTGTTTCTTGAATGCAATGTAAGTCGTTTTGGATAAAAGCGTCTGATAAATGCAGAAATGTAAATGTAGAACAGTTTACCTAAAAATTAATATTCTGTTATCAGCTCCTAACCCTTGACTGTAGATATTTGAGATCGCTGACCCTCCGTTAAACTTCTTTTCACCCAAAACTGATGGTTCAAAATCCTATTTTGTGTTCTGAAGATGAATAATAGTCTCATGAGTTTTGAACGACAGAAAATATTACTGCACACTATCGTTAAAAACAAATCTTACTGTAAAGAACTTATTTTGTTTTAAGTTCAGCATGAATACATTAAGGGAGTCATTAAATATTTAATTTAAATTGTAAATAAATAATATAAAACACATGTTGAGTACGAACTCCCTTCTACCTCCTCACACTAAAGCTGCCTGTCACAGCTAGGCTTGGTGTTGGTTTATTATTCACTTTGTTTTGTTGTCTGTCTGTAATTAGTTCAGGTTTCGCCCTTCTGTCTCCATGGTTACTGATTAAGGTAGTTCTGTTCAGATGTGTCTTGTTAATTAGTCTTGTTAGTCCCTCAGGTTGCTGTGTATTTAAGGCCCGTGTTCAGTTGTCATTTGTTGTTATTGTGTTACATGCTGGTTGTTTTGTTTCCTGCTTTGAAGTTTTTGTAAGTTAAACTTTGTGTTCAATAAAGACTTCTGCATGTACACCCCTTTTCCCCCTTGACCTGCGTGGTTTGACACTAGCCATCACTATAAATGTTCTGCATTTTTACATTTTCAAAAAAAAATTTATTTTATTTTTTACCCTCCCCATAATGTAGGGTTTACCTGAACAATCCATATCCATATATAACACATACACATAGTCATGGCTCCCCTGAAATCTTTCAGAAAATCAAGTGTTGCTCACAGAAAAGTATTGCATTAACATGTTTTGCTATGCATACATTTATTCCCTTTGTGTGTTTTGAAGCCAAACGACAAAAGAGGTAAAAGCAAATTTCACAATTCAACTCCAGAAATGGTTGCACACCCAAACTAAATGACTGAAATCAATCGCTTCCTATAACCATCCAAAAGTTTCTTACACTCTCACCCGGAGCTTTGGACCACTCTTTCTTTGCAAACGGCTCCAGGTCTCTCATATTGGAAGGACACCTTTTCCCAACAGCAATTTTAAGATATCTCCACAGGTGTTCAAGGGGATTTAGATCTAGACTCATTGCTTCAGACCACTGCAGAATCTCCAGTGCTTTGGTGGCATCCATTTTCCCAGAAGGAATTTGGCTCACTCATGTACTTACTCAGACAATGTTCTTCTCCTTTTTCTGTTGTCCATGCTTAGTGTGGCACACACGGACACACAATGCAAAGACTAAGTCAATCTCTCTCCTTTTTATCTGATTTAAGGTGTGATTTTTATATTGCCCACACCTGTTACTTGCCCCAGGTGACTTTAAAGGAGCATCACATGCTTGAAACAATCTTATTTATCCACAGTTTTGCAAAGGCGGAAATAATTTCGTCCAGCCCGTTTTTGGAATTTTGTGTGAAATTGTCAAATTAGCTTTTCTTCCTCATATTTTTGCTTTGCTTCAATACACACAAAGGGAAAAAACTTGTATAGCAAAACATGTGTTAATGCAATACTTTTCTGTGAGCAATACTTGATTTTCTGGAAACATTTCAGGGGTGCCATCAATTTTGGCCATTACTGTATATGTGTATATAAATAATATACATTTTTATACATTTTTCTTTTTGAAATAGATGTATATTTTCCCTGTCTGTTGTCCATGACGTCACAGCTCAGGATAGACAGAGAAGGTATTTTTACGATGTTGTGTTTTTCTGGCTCTAGGTCGATCAGTCTGTTTAACTAGTTCTTCCAGGTGGTCGCACGCCAGCCAAGAACTGCCACTGAGGAGAATGGAAATGCCAGCAGATAGTCTTCTCCAGATATATTAGACCTCTTTGGTGAGAACTGTGCGTGTAAAGAGAGAGAGAGAGAGAGAGAGAGCAAGGTTAGGCCTCTTCTGTCAGGTCAGCAGTTTACTCCCAGCATGCCTCTGGGGAAGAGGTGTACAGAATACAGTGGTGCAACACCAGGATGAGAAGCAGTTCCTCCCTATGAGAGAGAGATAAAGACAGTGTAAGTGTGCATGCGAGAGACGGTGCTGATGTCCCAGCTGTTCTCACTGGAGTAAGCTGTGTGTGTGTGTGTGTGTGTGTTGTGCATGCGCTGAAGTTGGAGATCAGTTGCAGTGCATGCTGCATGAGGTGAAACCGTCCTGAGTAATTCTGGAGCTGAAAAGAAAGGCCAGGGATATGCAGAATTTTGACCTTTACAGCCGACTGGACTCTCAGGTATGACCGGCATGCTTGTTTTACTGTAGTTCAGCATTTGCTGCATGCAAAAGTTCTAGGATTGAGAGAATGAATGTAACTGAAGTGATAATATTGTCAGATAAAATGCATTATGCATTTGATTTAGAGGGTTCAAACGGCATTGCTAACAGTGTGCAATAGTAGTGCACTACAGAGTTTGGGTCTGTGTAATGCAGCAAATGCAGCAGTGTTTTCTGCAGGCTGAATGTCATCGATCAGATGTAGGAGGGGCGCCGAAGCCTCCGCAGGTTAGCGTCAGCCAAGACCTTCCATGAATCCAGCACAGATCTTTGACGCTGTCGAGCTTCATCCCTCGCTTTCTTCCTAGGACCAGTTTAATGCTTGTGATTTATGAGTTGCTGCTTTGCATACTCAATTACTACATTTTAAGGCATTATAGGTGTGTTTGGACAAAAGGTTCTAACCCTAAAAAACCTACTGTGTCATATTTGATCATAACTTTGCTGAAACAACCTTTCACAGTTTATACTTTTTAAGCAAAAAAAAACATTTTAGTATAATTGTAAAATCTTTACTTTTCAGCTTGACGTTCACTTGTCTTTGTTAATTTTGTCAATTGTAAAATCTTGTCTTTTTTTGGTGAAATCTTTATAGATTTTATAATGTAAACGTAAGAATAACTTTTATATTGTTAGTAATATTTCAAGATGAACATTTACTGGACTGAAGCAACTTAGTTTTACTTGATTATCCATACATAAAAAAAACTGTTAAAATGTGATTAAATCCATTTTTGAGGAAGGTTGATTTGTTCATCTCTCAATCATCATTGTCCTGCATTGCATTATACGTTTTAAAACTACAGCTTTGATCATAAACAAAGCATTTAAATATCATCTGACTAAGACATATTATAGTGGGAGAAGTAGCAAGTGATAAGTATCTGCTATACTGTTATGAAAATATAATTTATTTACATTTACAAGCGATCATTTTGCTTTTTAGCAGGATAAATATCAGCATCTCCACCATATCACACGTTTTTGGTCCATTTGGACCTCGAATACAATTTTTTTCCTCCTCTAGTGTGAACTTCAAATTCTCACCATATCAAATCAGATACTATATGAGCCATAAAAGTCTAATGTATCAAATATGATACACAACAAAATCACATTTTCTGACTATTTTTCCGCTATATAAGTAAAGGTGACTCATTCTTTACAAGGTTAAGAACATTTATTTTGGCTAATTTCTAATGCAACATTTCTGTATGAGACAACAGTCCCATAATGCACTGCACAATAAAGTCCTTAGATGGAAAAATAATCAGAAGAAATGCTAAATTAAAATGTGTAATTCAATGCTGAAAAGTTGGTTCAGTTTCATTAAAAATATGTTTTTCTTTATGATGAGTGCAACCATTTTACATGCATTCAGATGCTTTCCTCTGTGGAGGGAATGCCGTTTCCTTCAGATGTCTTGCCATTAAATCAGATGTGGTGTTTATGCAGCCAGCCATAAATGCTCTTGCAAGATTCTGTTCAACTTTTATTTTAGCTTGACGTTAGTATAGACCTGCCTGAAGAAAATAGTTCATGCAAATGTCCACAATAGCGCCCCTTGTGTGCAATACGGTTTATTATTGTGCTGATAATGCAGCATGCTTTTGGAATCGCGTGTATGGAAATGTAATAATACACAAGTATTCAATTATCACAGTTGTAATGTTTCACTAGACAACAAAAGTGGAAAATGTCGATCAAAAACATACATTTATAAATAAACTGACCACCAACTGCAACGTTCAGACATTCAGATGCTATCTTTATATATTTATTCATTTGCTCAACTGATAAGGAAAGGACAGGATTGTGTGAAATCAAATGCATCTAATGCTGCCTTCAAGAATTGATCAGATGAAAGACAGGGAGTGAAGCTAACATTGGATTCTCTGTCTATTAAATTAGCATACATCAAATATTCTCATGTAAAACCAATATACTATTTAGCAAATATCAAATGCTTGATTGCTCATATCATCGCAATATGTAACTATTATCACACAGCTCTAATCTGCAAAATGCAACTGTAAGGCTTGCAGATATTATATACATGAACTTCTCTGTTAAGCTGCTTTGAAACCATGTGTATTGTGAAAAGCGCAATACAAATAAAACGGACTTGATGTAATAATCGGCCCTCAATAGATGTGTTCTGTTACAGATGATATTCTCCTCCATCTGCCACGGATACTCAATATGATTATCTGCTTCATCCAATTAAATCAATGCGAACCATCACGGGACGCTCTCTAATCTCTCCCCTCTCCGACGGCCTCATGCCGCTTTAAAGAGATACTTCACCCAGAAATGAAATGTTGCTCATGCACTCCTTAGTTTGAAGACTGTTGGGAACCAAACTACATTGTATAGACAGAAAAACTGATTTTTTTTACTAAATATCTTGCATCATATGCACTATATTCAAATCATTTACTGAATCATATCATTTACTCACTCAAAAGTTGTTCCAAACCTGCATTAGTTTCTTCTGCTGAACACAAAAGAAGATATTATGGAGAATATAAGTAACCAGACCGTTGATGGACCCATTGACTTTGGGAAAACACTATGCAAGTCAGTGGGTCCATCAACTGTTTGGTTACCGACATTCTTCATAATGTCTTCTTTTGTGTTCAGCAGAAGAAACTAATGCATTAAAAAGATACCTCACCCAAAATTGAAATGTTGCTCATGCACTCCTTAGTTTGAAGACTTTTGGGGACGCAAACTACATTGATTTCATTGTATAGACAAAAAAAAAATAATATTTTAATGGCTGTGTCTGAAATCACATACTCTCTCAAGTGGACTCTTATTTTGAATAAGTAAAATGTCTCAGGTTTGGAACAACATGAGGATGAGTACGTTTGTGGGTGAACTGTCCCTTTAAGACAGTGAGCAGCATAGTGTCGCGGAGTCTAAGACGAACATCCAAAGGAACTTTAATGAAGACAAGGGTAATGGCAACCGCAGTGTTTCCACAAACGTGTAGCTAACACAAACTGAAGCGTGGCTAGAGAGAACTCAATACACAAGCGGTAATGAGCAAATGATGAACAGCTGTGATGATACGTGTCCATGGTAACAGATGAGTGGCGGGAGAAACTAAATCAAAGAAACATGTGACTGAATAAAAACAAAATAAGAGTCCTGGTTCTGTGATGGCATGACGCACTACACTAACTTTCCTGTAGCTCAATCCGTAGAGCATTGGTGCTTGCAACGTCAAGGTCATGGGTTCGATCCCAGGGAAATCAAGAGCTGATTAGAATGTCAATGTGTTTCTTGAATGCAATGCAAGTTACTTTGGATAAAAACATCTGATTAATGCAGGAATGTAAATGTAAAATGACATAGATTGTCTAAGATCCAAATTGCAAATTTTTCAATTTTTTCTCTTTCTCGAGTGGGCACTTATTTTGAATAAGTAAAATTACAAAAAATCTATTTTTTGACTACTATGTAGTTGGAAAGTGTGAGCCAACATTGTATGCATCCCATAATTTATTGAGATTCGGGTCAATGAAAAAATGATGAAAACAAAAGATGTTATACATCTTAAATAAAGACGTTTTATATATATAAAATATGCGCTTTTTATTGGATTGAAAATTAGTATTGCACATTTCTATAACTCCATAGTTCAGAATATTTAGAATATATAGAATATTTATTTATCCAATATTTGTATGGACTGAGCATTTTTATCAACATAAAAATTGTACACTCATTGAAATCAACTGAAATTGTGAGTTGCTGCCTACATACGGGGATCCAAATCAGTCACTAATGATGCTGTGTTTCTGCAATATCATATAAATGTCCAATCTATGCAACAATAGGACTTGCAATCCCAGCATGCTTTGGGATAGTAATAAAGTCTGTGCTGTGTTTTGACCGGTCAGCTTGCCTTGAAACTTTCCATCTCCTGCGAGTTTATCCTTTCATGAACTTTAAGTGCACAAAAGTCGCCCCCCCCCCCCCCCCCCCCCCCCCCCCCATGGCTAAGAGGATTTTATGTCAATTTGTGTCCAGTATTTTATTTTTTTGTAACGAGCATTAAAATTAAGCTGATTGCTCTTTCTGTTATTTAGGGGGAAATCCAAAGTTCTTTTTCTTTGCATGTTTCCACAAAAGCGAGATTATATTCAGGAATAATGGACCTGTATACTGAGAAAACAGGAGCTGTAATTATTCAAGTGTTATTTTTCAGATACGTTTGCTGCTAAAATTATACCAAAGCAGTCTCTTTCAGCCAGCTGGAATCTATCTAATCCACAAGAGAGTAGTCATGGAAAACAAGATGGTGACTTATTTTATCCTTCAGTTGCCAGACTTTTGATTATCTGTCTTTATCTGGCCAAGAACCGAATGTCTGTCTGACCAACATGCTAACTGGGCAATCACAGTTTCCTTTGTTTTTACGTGCAGTTGATGCAGTTCTAACCCGATCGCCGTGACTTTGCTGCCGGCATTGATCTGAATGTGCAGGCATCCTGAAGTTCTTGGGTCAGTTACATGGAATACTTGGATCAGTTTATTGATCGGACAGGAAAGTGCTTATTTTAAGCGCTTGGAACGGTCAGTCCATCTCATTAACTGCACGATGCAGAAGGTATAGCTGCTATCTATAGCCGTCACGCACAGACCGGCTTTGTCAAACACCCACATTTTATTGCTCTTTAATAGCTCAGGGGTGTTAATAGAGAGTTTATTTTCAAGTTTTGACTTTTTCTTAGATACAATTCCAATCAACGGTTTGGGGTCAGTAGTTGTTGTTTTTTATTGGAAGGAAATTAAAGTGCCCATTATGCTATTTTAAAGGTTTTTAATTTTGTTACCTGCAATAGGTTGACGTGCATCCAAGGTAAAAAAACAAAAAAACATAAATTTTCTCATAATATACGTTGCACCTCCTTACTCAGATTCTGAACAAGGTTAGTTTGAAGAGTCAGTCTCTTTCAATCCTTCCTTATCGCGAGTCTTCTCCGATTGGTGAGCGCTTGATACACAGTGTATAGCTTTCCTGTAGCTCAGTAGATTGCAACATCAAGGCCATGGGTTTGATTCCCAGGGAAAGCAAGAGCTGATTGGAATATCAGTGTGTTTCTTGAATGCAATGCAAGTCGCTTTGGATAAAAGTGTCTGACAAATGCACAAAAAAAAACACACACACAGTAACTAGATAAGGAAAGTCTGTAAACAAACTTTAAGTTGGCTTGAGAAATCCTAGCCTGAACATTTAATTTAGTTGCAAAAGCTTCAAGCTTGAAAAGTTTTGAGAGTTTAAACTTTAAAGGATTTAACATGAATTGACATGTCGCTAGTGGAATTAACATGAACTAGCAAGTTTGCTTGGTTAGTTGCTAGGTTTTGTCAGTAATAGATACACACTGGATGAAGCTTAAATACTCCATTAGAGTCAATGTAACAAAAGTGTTCACCCCCTAAAGTGGACCGTTAGGTAAGGACTGTATTTGTATCCGTCCTGGTGTCTCTGTAAGAACACAAGGGTTTGAGGGCGGGGAAAAGAAGACCAGCAGCCAATGAAGATCGTAGGCTGGCTTTATGGAAATCTGTTTTTATGGGTATATAATGAGAATTGAGACTGGAATTACTGACGACTCGTTTCAGCAGTTCAGAATTGATTCTTCTTCTAGAAGACACTAACTTTATTTGTCGTGCACTTTGATCTTTAAAACTTTGCAGAGCTTTCACATTCACAAACTGCGCTATTACACACTGCATGAAAGGGAATATTCGAAAAAGCATAATGGGAAGAATATGAAGCAGTGCAACTGTCTTTAACATTGATAATAATCTGAAATGTTTGTTGAGCATCAAATCATCATATCAGAATGATTTGTGAAGATCATGTGATGCTGAAAATACAGCTTTAATCACAGGAATAAATTACATTTTAAAATATACAGTATATTCACATTGATATGAACTTCCTCAAAAAGTGTAAATATTGTGACACTATCAATTTTAAAATATTGACCTGCTTAGTGTGTGCTTAGCATGTGCGCTTGAATGTGAATGTTGTGTTGATGAGGCTTGGCGAGGGATAGTGTAGTTGACGGTCTCTGCAGACGCTTCAGGGCAGTGTTGTGTTCGTGTTCATCTCATCTGGATACGCTAGGAAGACTGTTCCAGAGTTTAGGAGCTAAATAGGAAAAGGATTGACCGAATGCAGTTGATTTTGATATTCTAGGTATTATCAACTGACTAGAAATTTGAGATCGCAATAGACGTGAAGGACTATTAAGAGCTGAAGTACTGGGAAGCGAAGTACTGCTTTTTTGGGTAATTTACAGGATTTTAAAATGTAAATGGTGTTTAATAGGGAGCCAAGGCAGTGTTGAGCACTGAACCAGGCTAATATTCTCATACTTCCTGGTTGAACTTGAGCTGCTTTGGAGCAGCTGGAGTTTGTTTATTAAGTGTGCAGGGCAACCACCCAGTACAGCTGTTCAATAATCCAACCTTGAGCTCATGAACACATGAACTAACATTTCCGCATTTGTCATTGAGAGCATATGCCGTAATTTTTAAGATGGAAGAATGCGGTTTTACAGATGCTAGAATCGTGGCTTTCAAATAAAAGATTGGTATCAATCTTTTGGTATAGTTGGGATCGTGTGTGTGTGTGTGTGTGTGTGTGTGTGCGCTGTCCCTTTATAGGATAACAGTGTAGGATGTGTGTAGTTCTCCACACAAAAGGAAAACGTGTGACGGTTTGGTCATAAAAAGTGAGGATTCAGGATAAAGAGATTAGACCTCATGCAGATTACATGCTATTCATATTTTACTCAGGGCAAAAGACAGTCATCTGAATGAATGCCTTGTGTGTGAACGAGAAAGTAAATATCTGAATTTAAAGGAAATCAAGACTTTTATTTGTATTTATAAGCTTAGAGAATTATTTTTAGTGCTGAATAAAACAATAAGCTACAATAGAAACTCCCTCACAAACCTAAATTTGTAAATCACACAACAGTTTCAAAATCCATATTTGAAGAATCGCTAAACTCTACAAAGTTACGTTGGCTTGAATTTTATATCTATATTCTAGTTGTATTTAAAATGTCAATCCAATAGGATTACACAGTTTTAGCATAAAATAATAAACTTAATGTGATGCATATTTGTCATGCATTAATGTGCTTTAATTACACAATAACCAGGTATATTCATTGCATTATATTGCATGTGACACTTATTTATTATCAATAAATTTAATTACGGTAGTTTCAATCTCATACAATTTAATTAATTTAGGCTTTTTCCTCGTATATTCATATTTAAACTACATTTAAACTATTTAACTGTCATTATTTTCACAATTAACAGCTGATTCTATTTTTTTTTTGAAAATGATAGATAGTTAATAATAAACAATGCCATGATTCAGAGTTTATCTGTAATTTATGTTGCAGAACAAAACATGAATGTCTCTAAATAATGTTCACTGCATTAACCAATGTTTTGGCAAAAACTGAAGTCCATATATATTGTGCTTTAGAAAATACGCATTGTTTTAAAGCAGCTTTACAGAAAATGCTTGATTCACAGATGAGTGTATTAAAGCAATTTCCATATGGCAGTGATTTACAGCTTTACTATGCTGTGTGCTTTTGTTAGCATCATGTATTCTGTTGAAGTGAATATTGTAGGCAGCAGATAAAGATAATATACAATACATCGATAATATGGTTTTTGAATGTCGATACAAAGTTGTCTTCGCAATTGCCGGCGTCGGCTTAAATTATCGCTAAGGCTGGATCCGAACCGGGGCAGGTGCAATCTGCAGCACCACCAGAAGATTCAGTGTAGCTGGTGTTTGAGCAAAAGATGATCGTGTGATGATCGCACCGTTTCATCAGATATCCTTGAGGTCAAACACAAGAGTCTGAATCTGCGTGCTCTACACTCTCACACGTGTGTTTCTTCCTCTCGGTTTTCTCTAGAAGGTGGTTTGTTTCCGTCAGTGTGGGGGTGTAAAATGCGAGTCTGTGTGAGCTACAGTATATATACTGTCCACACACACACACACACACACACACACACACACACACACACACACACACACACACACACACACACACACACACACACACACACACACACACACACACACACACACACACACACACACACTTTTATACTGTACAAACTGTATTTCCAATACTCTTACACTAACACATCACATAAAAAATGTTTTTTAAGCCATTTTGTTTGTATGAGGACTCATGAAATGTATGATGCAAAAACGTTTTTTTTCCAGAGTTTTAAAATAGTGACCAAATTATTGAGAATTGTTACCTAGTGATTATAAAAGAGACTGTAAACCACTGATTCAATGATTCCTTTCTCTCTTACTTAAAAAAAATATATAAAAAAATATATACTTTTTATAATAGATACTTAAAAAAAATATATTGTATTTTGGCTCTTCCATTAATTTGAATCAAATCACAAATCACTCTTTAGTAATTCAGAGAAAATTCACACACTACCGTTCAAAAGTTTGAGGTTAGGGTTATAATTTATTCATTTATTATTATTATTATTATTATTATTATTATCAATGTTAAAACAGTTGTGTTTATTTTTCAGGATTCTATGATGAATAAAAAGTTCAAAAGAACAGCATTTATTTGAAACGGAAATATTTTGTAACCATGTGAAAGCCTTAACTCTCACTTTAATGAGAAATTTAATGCATCCTTTCTGAATAAAAGTTTTAAGTCCTTTAAAAAAAAACAAAAAAATTTTTTTGGAATTGTAGTGCAAAACATTGAGATGTATACTGAACATTATTTTTCTCTTCCTGTACTATTCTAGCATGTAAATAGTTTTAAATAGTCTGTTTATGTGTATAGTATGTGTGCAACACTAGTATTGTATGTTTTTTTACTCTCTTATGTAATTGCTCTGAAGGTTGATCTTGGCTCTGCCCCATCTGTTTTAATTCTGCATGTTTTTCAGTAATGAGACGTTGAAACACCAGCTTGTTGCGATTAGCAGCTGGCCAGTAAATGCTGTCTGTTGAGGACAAATGTACCAATCCAACCTACTTGCGTTACATCTTTATGCCATATTGACATGAAGAGAATCTTAACGAAAAACTGCTTTAACCCTGTTTATTAGACTAGCAATATTCTTTTCAGAAACACTAATTAAAGGCTCCCTCAAGTGCTCATTATGACACTAATTTGTTTTGTGCTGAAGCTGAGTGATGAGTAATTGTATTTGCACTTGAAATATAAATAAGATGCCACCAAATTAAACAAAGTTTGCTATGTTAAAAACGTATACATATTCACATTATTACTCAAATACTGTACATAGACATCTTCTATGAAATGCAAAGCTTCTTTTTCATTATTAAATGATTTGAAGTACTGTACAACCGCGGTACTCAGCTATTCATATCATAATAAAAGCTGCGAGATACACCGGTAATGATGACATGAGTGAATCTGCGCTGTCTGATATGAGCAAATTGATCTTGACATTTACTTGTATGCTTTTGGCAGCCGCTTTTATTCAAAGCAACTTGCGTATTACCATTCATTACAAAACGTATTTATTTTATTCAGAGAAGGATGCATTAAATCGTCATCTTTTTCTTAACTTTATATTCACCACAGAATCCTGAAAAAAATATATCACTGTTTCCACAATAATTTGAAGCACAACTGTTTTAATCATTGATAATAATCAGAAATATTTAATATTAGAATGATTTAAAAATATTCAAATAGAAAGTAGTTATTTTAGTAGTCTTCTTTTAAAAATTGTACCAACTCCAAACCTTTGAACGGTGGTGTAAATTTGATCAGTTCCTGAATTTTGTGGTATTTTAATGTGACTTTAATTAAATATTATTTATTGATCATGTTCTGTAATTGTTGTCAAAAACATGATGAATTAGCAGTTTTTGTCTGTTTAACGTTAATGTCTTTTTAAATGTTAAATTGCTGCAATTTCCCCTTTTTATAACTTTCTAATGATTTTATGTATTATCATTATCTGCATATTTTTTATGCATTTTATTGTGTGTTTTGTGCTTGTTGGTAATAAATCCCGTGGTAAAGTGCACAAATTGAAACCTACCGGTCCACCTCTGGGTCTTTTACACTGAAAGTAAAGGTAAATGATGCTGTCATGTTGTGGTGAAGCTTTCAATATGAAACCAAACAAAACATTTGTTTCTTTGTTGAAGAACATGGCTTGGTTTGATTTTTTTTCTGCTGTTAGCTAGATTAGTAACCATGGTAACTGTCTTGTGGTTGGACTACACTTTCATTCCCATAAAAAGCATTTCATCCAGTGGGAACCGGATGAAAATACACTAGTATCCTCAAGCAGTGCGTGTGGATTTTCTTTCTTTTTTGCAAAGCAATGCATTTGCATATTATTATTATTATTATTATTTACTCAAGTCGTTTCAAACCTGTGTGGAGCTTAGCAACTGTATAGCAACACCCTAGTTTCTCAGGAGGACGCTCTCACATGATTCTTCAGAAAATGTTCTAAACTATATCTCATTATACACTCAGCTTTGCAGGTTTAGGACAGCGAGAATCAGATTGAGTGTGGTCAGTACAGCTGTGAGTCTCTGTCTCTGTATGACATGCTGAGACAAATGCGTCTGTCAGCGAGGGCCGTGTCCATTGCGCCCTGTCGCTCTGAGACAGACCTCTATACTGATCTCTCTCTCTCCACACAGAGGAATGATGAGGAGGCTGTTGTGGACAGAGGAGGCACCCGCTCCATGCTCAAGGCCGGATTGGAGAAGGAGGAACTAGAAGGTAAACACACTTATACAAACTTATTCCAATTAATTGTACAGTAATACCTTGAGATACAAGCATAATCTGTGTCAGGACGAGCTCGTAACTCGAGTTGCTCGTATCTTAAATCACTTTCCCCCATAAGAAATAACAGGAAAAAAAATTGAACAGAAAAAAAAATCTGTTCCGGCCCTTTAAAAAAACTCCCTTATTAGTGCTAATAATAATGGAAAAAACATGTTTTTAATTGCTATAGAGACACACAATTATATAAGGATTCCTGTGATATAAAATAAAATGGTTTTAATTATGAGAGTCAATCTCCCCAGTTTGCTTCAGTGATTGTAAACATTCACGTTGTAGTGGTTTCCTGTCGCTCTAACAGTAGAGAGTGGCGCTTGCAACACCAAAGTCATGGGTTCGACTCCCAGGGAAAGCAAGAACTGATTAGAATGTCAATGTGTTTCTTGAATGCGATGATAAAAGCAGCTGATAAATGCATGAATGTTAATGTCAGTGAGACATGTTTCCCAGTCTACTCCAGTTAGAGAGTCTGACTGGTAAACCAAAGGTTACTGGTTCGATTATCAGTACCGGCAGGAAATGAGTTGAGCGAGTCACCTAACCCCCAGTCGCTCCCCAATGTCTGCCTACTGCTCCGTGTGCGTGTTACGGATTTGTAGTGTGTGTGTTCACCACTCTATTCCTGATGTGTGGACAAATTCCATACTTGGTCTTTACATGTCACTTAAACTTAAACCTAAACTTCAGCCCATGAGTCCGATCCACCACGGGACCCTGAACTCCTCGCTCCTCCATTGGACTCCTTTTGGAGTGACGTTGTGAGGGTGGAGTAATGTTAGGACTCGATTCTGTCCACCCTCTGATTATATTCTTCCCCATGTGCTCCCGGGTTATTATCCTACTCGCCTGTCATATCGATAATCACCTAATTAGTCTCGTCAGCTGTGTCTCGTTTCTGGTTTAAGGCCCTCCCATGCAATTTTGACATCAATAGTTCAGTCTAAATAAAATGTACCACTATGTGCTCCGTATTTTAGGCTAGCATGATTCAATCTATTGGAATCAACTATGAATTGAAATGATTTCAGTTTATTTTTAAACAGTTCTTTCCTTGCATTGCTGAATTCTAGCATCAAAACGACGTCTTACACTGTAGAAAACTTCGAGCTGTGATGCAACATTGGTCACTTGCAGAAGTAAAGTGAATAACGTCGTCTCTCACATGCACACATTAATAAGCTACTTCAGAGCAAATGCTTAGAGAAGTTAATGCAAGTCTGAGAGGAAAGTCTGTGGGTGGCAAATCAAGAGCACCAGCAGGAGGATGGATGGCTATTTGAGAGCGTTTCACTGGGGAAAAGAACAGCTACTCGACGCGTCTCCTCGCAGGACTGCAGATGACGTCAGCTGCTCTTCTGCCCTGCATGAGCTATTTATACATCCTGCCGGTGAAAAACACGCAGGAGCAGAGAGAATAATTACAGTATCGAAATTACAATAACAAATGGGTCATCAGGATCTAAATAGAGGTTCCACATCCTACACCGCTCTGAAATAAAATAAGAAGACATATTGTCCTTCATTTCACAGAAAGGAATCCTGGCATTATGTGGATATTACCCAGAATCCCTTGTGATAATGAGCCGACTGTCAATGTACTGTATATAGTACACAGCTGTATTGAAATACTGTTTGTGACTGCAAAAATATGACTTCCCCCCCCACTCACTGCAGCTTGTAAATACATCTGCAGTTTCATCTGCATGTTTCGTAAGCTTTCCTGTCGCTCAAACTGTAGAGAGTGGCGCTTGCAACATCAAGGTCATGGGTTCGACTCCCAGGGAAAGCAAGAACTGATTAGAATGTCAATGTGTTTCTTGAATGCAATGCAAGTCGCTTTGGATAAAAGCATCTGATAAATGCATGAATGTGCAGCTGAAGGACTCAATCTGAACTGTCCCAGAGGCTCACAAAAAGGTAAATTGTACGGATGAGGCACACTTTCCACATACCTGCATATTTAAGGATATTTTGAAACGTATAGCCCCATTTCTGAAGACAATTTGACATCATAAAGTATATAGCTACTTAAATAGCACTGCATTGGTATTCGGTTTACATGGTTTGGTATTTTTAATCACAGACACACCTCTGAATGTTGTGAGCGTCTGCACATCATCTTGAGTTTTAAACTTTGTAAATGTAAGTGGTCAACCTTTATAAAGTGTAAAGCTCTAGATATCGATATAAGCCTATGTCATGGAGCGCTTTTCCATTGCAGGACAATACATTCAGTCCTTCTCATAATGTTATGTAATAAAAGTTTCTCTACTCTACATTCCACTTTAAAACCTATTGCACTGCCTACCTAGATAGCAATTTTAGGGATCATATGTTTAATGTAGCAAATGGTAGGCAGGCATATCATTATTTTATAATTGCATTTTATAATTCATAATAATTATGCAGGGTAATCATTCCAAATGAGTCACGGCATAATTATGCTGCCTTCTAAAACACCTTCTTTTGGCTAAATACTAAAACATATTTTATGGAAAAGACAAACCCATAATGCAATGCAGTCAGTGTTGGAAAAATGAGTTGATTGAGGTCAAATATTGATTATAAGTGTACTTGTATTCCATTCACTGCTGCAAAATATTGCAAGAAAAATCCTAATTAACAATAGATCTGAAATGTAATCTACAGAATATTTTACATGATTGGTCTGTCTGTTCTGTCCGTGTGATCAATAGGTCACAGGACGCTGTATATCGGCGTTCATGTTCCTCTGGGCAGAAGAACCCACCGACGCCATCGGCATCACGGACACCGGCACAGGAAGAGAAGCAAGGAGAGAGACTCGGGTGTGGAAGACGGACGAGAATCACCTTCATACAGTAACAGTCCATCCTTCTTTCACACAAAATGACTTAAGATATCAATTTTGCTTTCTGAGAAACCTATCAAAAGGTTAGGGGGAAAAAAATTCTTTGGTAGAGGTTTTCTTCTTTATATGCAAAAAAACATTTGATACAGATTTAATATCTTATGTCCTTTTGCATCTCAAGTAAATGTGTCTTCAATTAAGCATGTCTAGATTCATTGGTAAACAAGACATAGATACAGAAACGCTTTACATGTTGGTCATTAATGCATTAAATCAGTGCTTCTCAAATAGTGGGGCGCTCGGAGAAATACCAGCAATAAAAGCAATATGATGTTTTTTTTTGTGCCGAACAAGAACACAGCACAGAGAAGCAGATATGAAGTGCAGATAACAAACCCTTCAAACCCTTCATCATTTGATGCGTACAATCACACCGGCGCGCAACATCTGGCGCTGATCCAGAGACCGACACGCTCAGAGCTTGTCATTTATCACAACAACTCAGTGTTTTCAAACGCATAAGGTTTATTTTAGACATTTAAACACTCATAAGTACTGGCAAAACAATACATTTATACTTTGAAAAATACACACGGATGTCTATAAAAGAGGAATCCGTTCAATTGTAAATTGAGGAGGTGTTTTATTCATGTCAGATACACATTGCATTGGTAACTATAAAGTTCACTCTATTCTTCTGCCACTTCACCGGACACTTACTGTCATGTATTCCAGGAGAAGTGACTGAATTTACATGTTGTAAATCAGACAGATCAGATTCTCTGAATTGCAGCGCAAACTAACATGGCGGCGCCCGTCACGCTTCATAGATCAGCTGACATGATCATTCATTATAAAGGCTTTTAATCGGCAAAACTCATTTACTTCTACATATTTGAGAATTGGAATCAACAAGTTGGTGAATATTTTGAATAAAAAGAAAAAACTAAATAAATGTGATACATCTGTCATACAGCGCTTTTTGTGGCTGTGGTGCGTCACGTGACAAGAATGACGCGTCACCATGGAAACAATCAGGGTTAACGTTCTGAAATAGGAGATTTGTGGGGCGTAAAATGTTTACTTCTTCATAGCGGGGAGTGACAGAAAATAACTGAGAAGCACTGCATTAAATGCAAGCAAACGTACAGCTAAATAAAGTGTAACCAAAAGATAAATGGATAGTTGAGCCTAAACTGGAAATGAAGTCTCATTTACTCACCCTGGTGTTGTTTCTTAGTGATTACAACAACACCAGGGTGAGTAAATGAGACTTCATTGCCATTTTAAGGTGAACGATCCCTTTATCTTTTGGTTACACTTTATTTAGCTGTACGTTTGCTTGCAGTTGAGTTGCCCAAGAAAGTACTGGTAATTTAGGGTAACTACTGGCTTTAGAACCTCGTTATTATCCAGTTAGTCTCATTACTACAATAGGTATATTAGTCTAGGCAACACTAAACGAATAACTACAAAGGGCATCATTCGGCTGGGTTGTGGAAATGGATCCCTTTTGTATTCACTCCAGCCGATAATTAAACAAAGCCCTCACCATTATGTCATCTGTTCATATGTCACCTTTGTCGATCGTAGAGAGCAATGTTGGCCATTGTCACATTTTTGTTACTCTTTTCCAAAGCCTATCAATGTGTTAACTTTTTGGAGCGTAGGGGTGTCCTGCCAGTTACTTTGCGTTTGTTTTTCACCAGGGAGTTAGGTAAGGTAAATGTATTTTTGTTTTCTAATTGGTTAGGTTATTAACTTTATTCCCTCTTTTTGGTTATATTCGTTCTGTTTGTTATTTTGGCCTTTGGACACCCTGAAGAGATGCTCTCTGCTTTATTTGTTCACTTAATACATTTAATGTTACTTTTTCTATTCAGTTGTGTTGCTTTGTTTAATTATCGGCTGGAGTGAATACAAAAGTGATCCATTTCCACAACCCAGCCGAATGATGCCCTTTGTAGTTATTCGTTTAGTGTTTCCTGGACTCGGGGCGTAATAATGTACGTAGTATGTTCGTGCGAAACAGGCTGTAAAATAAAGTGCTACTCATCTATCTTTATTTTATCTTCTGTTTGACGTTTACTACTGTTCCTTCTGATAGCCTCTCATTGTTTCTTTTTCTCTTTGATGTTCTGTCCTGGTTATTTTCCTTTGATTCGCGCTGTCTTTCAGTTTTGGTCTGTGATCTGGAGTGTGTGATGCTCTTTTAGCAGCTCAGCAGGGACAGTCCAAATGATCTCCTGTGGTGTATTATCATCTACATAACCCGTGTTGTTTTGACTCTTTTTTTTTTTTTTTTTTTAGCTGATGTTGTAAGACTATTTAGACCTTTACAACTGTTCTTAGTGGCTTATTAAACAATTGCAATGATGTGTCACAGATACTCCCTCTCAGAGGGTTCAGTTTCTGCTGGGCACTGAGGATGATGATGAAGAGCACATACCACACGACCTCTTCACTGAGCTGGATGAGATCTGCCTCCGGGATGGAGAGGATGCTGAGTGGAGAGAAACCGCCAGGTACTGACCCATGTGACGTCGTGTCTGGATTCATGCTGCTTTCACGTCATAATTATGAGATGACAACGCATGGCGTTTTACGCTAAGCTTTTTCACATGGCAAGGCAACACTATCATCAACGGCAAAATGAATGTGCAGCAGTCATGTGGTTCATGTTCAACTTCCAAGATGTAATTACGAGGACGTCAACGCTCTTTACAAGTTAGAATCTCGTAATTATGGTAAATTGGACATGGCGTGAATGCACATTTAGTCATTTAATCCACATTTATGGGTCAAATCAGGATGTCTTAAAGTATTTTTAAAAGACTTAAAAATCTAGTTTAGAAAGCATGTGCTGAGTTTTTGAAAAATAATTTTTGTAATCTGATTTCATTCAATAACTCTAAAAGAAGTGCCGTAATCATATTAAAAAGTAAAAGTAATGATTTTAATGTCATAAAAGCTCTGATAAAAAATTTGATTTTATTAAATAATTTTATTCAGTGTCTAAAAAAAGTGGCTTAACCATCTCATAAAAAAATAAATAAAATGAGATTATTTGACTTGACAGTTAAAGATCTTAGAAAGTCATAAAAGCTCTGATATTTAAAAAAATATGTAATGTCTAAAAAATGTTCATGTAGTATAAACAACATACAGGAAGCATTTTTTTTGTCATGTGACCAGTCCAAGGACAGGAAATGACATCACTGTAGTCCCGTATGGCCCGTATGTGCATGTGTTTTTCTTAAAAATATCAGATATTTCAGTATGTTACAGTTGTCAAGTGGTAAAATAGTAAGAAATGTCATGAACTAAAAATAAATGGCTTTTTGAATATTGTTTTTGAACATAATGATTAAGAAAAGCGTTAAGGAAAATATTTTAGGACCTTTTGCTTGATGATTACGTAGAGATTATCATGTAGATGTTTTTTTTTATGCATGAAACCAACATTATGGATGCAAAGATTAAATTTCAAAGAAACTTGCACCATCTACGGCATTTTTATTTATTTTTAGCCCACAAAAAATGAACCAATATTTTTTTTTACATGTGTTATCGTATTTTTCAGAGATTGATTCTTGGCTGCTCTGATATGTTTTGAGAGCATGAGTGATGCATTAAATCTGTTGAGAGGCATTAGTCTAAGAGAGCCGAGGTTATATAAAGAACCATTGTTGTGTGTGTGTGTGTGTGTGTGTGTGTGTGATAAAACAGAAAGGCTAAATACAGCACTTATGAAGATGATGATGTTACTACATTGTCATATGGCATCACATCTAAGTGCAAGTGCACTCAGCACGGGAATTACTTTTATTTTTTCTTTATGACGTAAAAACAATACGTAAACAGTCCTTTATATAAAAAAAAAACACACTTCCTCATTTACTCATTCAGTTAAGGTTACAAAAAACATTAACATTAATGTATTTATCAGACTTATTCAAGAAACACATTGACATTCTAATCAGTTCTTGCTTTCCCTGGGATCGAACCCATGACCTTGATGTTGCAAGCGCTACACACTACTGTTAGAGCTAAAGGGAAGGACAAATGTCGTAAAACCAGAGGTTTGTACCAGATGTGGGCCGACACCACGTTGCTGTCGAAGTTGCAAAAGGGCATGTTTGTCAGATGACATGAAGGACGCTATATCGTGGTTCTTCTGGATTAGTACGAGAGCTTCATGTGAAGGTTCAGGTCTGGCTGCAGGTGTCGTTGTTTTTAACTGTGTCCAGGTGGCTGAAGTTTGAAGAGGACGTGGAGGATGGCGGGGAGCGCTGGAGTAAACCGTACGTGGCCACGCTCTCTCTGCACAGCCTCTTTGAGCTGCGGAGCTGCATCATCAACGGCACGGTCATGCTGGACATGAGGGCCAGCTCTCTGGAGGAGGTCGCAGGTAACGCTTTCTGGACTCATTTACGCGTTTATCCAAAGAAAGGAACAAAGCAATTCGTCATTTTTTTTTATAGCAATGCAGTAAATATTATAGTAATCAGAATCTAGTGAGAATCATTATTGAAAATTACAATTCTAGAAAATGCAAAAGCAAAACATACGGATGCATTACGGTAATGAGAGTTTGGTGGAAATGTGCTTGAAAATTGTCAAAATGCAAAAAAAGAATAAAAATCAATGGTCTTAAAAATAGTAGTGCTGACGATTGATTAAAAACCAGTTAATCACACATTTACCTGTAATTAATTATGATTAATCGCACCTAACATTAAAAGTTTGCTAAATTATTCTGCTAACCCTAAACTAACACACTAATGAATGTTGGTGGACATCACTTGAAGTTAGTAGAATGTCTAAAGTGGACTATCAAGATAAAATATAACCTAAATTTGTAATATATTATGTATTGTATAGTTTTTATTTCAATGTTATACCACAAAAAGCTTTATGTTCTTTTTGTAACGTAATTAGTTTTCTTGTGATTGTGAGGTGAACTGTGACCTGAACATGCTTCCGTGAGATTCACCCTTTCATTCTTTCCGGTGCTTATAAAATGTTTAGCATCTTTGGTCAAATGAGCTTTTCTTGTCAAATTATCACATTGTAATAGACTGCGGATGTGTGAGCGCTCGTACGCCACTGACGAACACCTTAAACACTTTCATCTCTCTGGGATTGCTGTAAGCCCTGTGGACAGATTCAGCTAATTGACGCTTATGTGCAAAGATTTAGTGCTCAGCTTCTGGGGATCAATATTTCATAAGTTGAGCCTGAGAAAGTGAGACGTTCATTAGAATATAGAAGAGGAAAGTTAAAATCAGTTGCGTTAAAATCATCTCGTTGCCCCCGGTAACCCCCGCTGTAAATCGTGGAGATCATCTGCAATTACCCCATAAATGTGTATAACACACACCACAGGAAGACTCGCGGGAGATGCTTATTGAAGTCGATGACCGTTGGCATCTGTTCGCTGCTCGTATCTCAAGTCTTTACTCGTATCTCAAAGCAAAAAGTTGCTCAAAGGCTTAGAATACTCGTATGTCGGGACGCTCGCATCTCAAGGTATTACTGTACTAGGGATGTGCGCAATGACTAATTTCATACCGTTTAAACAGATATTTTGCCGTTGACAAGTCTAGCCCTGCCTATACCGGACAGGCTGTGCGATTCATTTAAAAGAGCACTCAATCTATGAACAGTCAAATCTCATACTGAATGCTGCAAAAAATGGGCCATGATGCATGCAATGTGCTTGCTTTGCATTATGATCATTGTATATTAAACCTGAGTGTTTGCTTAAGCAGCATTAAAACCATTATAGACATATTTATTTGAATCGACTAATACAGGACTAATACATCTGATAGCCTATTATAAACAGAGTTCCTCAAATAAACGTTAGTCCACATAAATCAGCACTATTCGGGTATTGTTGTTCGGGTTAGGGTAAGGGTTTGAGTGCATTAATGTATCTGTACGCATGACAGACGTCAAAATCCCAAGAAAAGCCTGATTTGTGCTGACAACCATACATTATGTAACCATATTTTCTGATCATTGGGACGTGGATATAGCAATTGTTCAAGTTTCATTCAAGATGTTTCTCGTTTAATCCGCTATAAAAAATGAATACTGCATTGTCCCTCATAACTAACAAGCTTAATTGTTGTTCTAGTTTGAAGCGACATAGAAGAAAACAGAAACGTTTTGCACGCAAAACCTGAGGTAAAATGAAATGATTTTGTTTTGCTGCAGATATTCGCTTTTCCAAATAATATATTAATGTTAAGCTGTAACATTAACATGACAGTAATTTAAATGTAGCCTTTGTAAAAATATAAAGCAAAACACTAATAGTGTTTAACAAACCAAGACTGTAAACGATGAGCAGTATTTTCTAAGTCGACTATTCGGCTAGTCTCACGCATCCCTAGTGAACATGAGAGACGCAAACAAAGGATTACTGCAGCAACAAAACCATAGAGATGTTAAAGAATTTAATGAGAAACGCATTTCTGTAGCATCTGTCTCAACACTGATGTCATAAAATACAATACTAGCTCACAAACAGAGTATTTCAGAATCAGACTCTGGCTCAAACATGCTTCGGATCAATTCCACACGTGCAGCAGGTACATTGAAAACTATTTAAATATCCAAAACTGTTACCCAATCACAGCAGTGGGCATTTACTTCCACATCTTGAATGCGGCACGCCTAGCGTTTTATAGAGAGGGTCAAAAAAAGATAGAAAGTGGCCCATTCATTCTTAATTTAGATTGCTCAGGAAAAATAATACAGTATATTTTCATATTGCATACTTTCATGTATTTTCAATGCAATAATGACAATGCATTTCCTCATCCCTGGCTCCTCTGATGCTTGGTGTCAGTGATGAATTATACAGCGTTTGCACCTTCTCACTCTCTTCAGCGTGTGAATTTTGCATTACTCAAAGCTGTTCTGCATCTTCAGATACATGAGACACATCTCTGAGCAGTTGCTCCATCGTTTGTCATCAGCATCAATGTCAGGTTCTGATACTGACTTCAAGGAACACAGACTTTTGCCAAAAATGTAACACTGATTAGACATTTAAAGAGTAGATTAGCTCTGTATCTAGACAGTGCTGGCCAGACGTATGCCTTGCAGGGAATTCATCATTCTATTTATAATTCAGGTTTGAAATCAAGATTTAACATTTTGGTGGAGCATATGAAGTTAAAAATGCCATTTGACAGCTCTGAAACACTGCATATCTATGCTGCTGTTTTAAAAATGACAATATCATTACAAAACTATTACAAGTTTTTACTGATAAGTTTGTGATGTATATCATTTTATATTTGAGAAGTGTTTGCGTGTGTGTACATTTTATATAAACAGTAATACATCATTTTACGAGTTTAATTCGTTCCAAGAGCGAGCTCGTAAACCAAAATGCTCGTACACCAAAACAATTTTCCCCATAAGAATGCACTAAAAATCATTTAATTCGTTCCACACGACCACAAATGCCCATTTTAAATATTTTTTTGGTTTTAATTAATTGCAGTTAAAATTATGACCATTAAGATCTCATATAAATACGAATTACTAATTGACAATTAAACTCTAAAAAGAATTGACAATTTACTGTAACGCACTTCAGCTTTGGGCAGCATGTGTGGAGGAGGGAGAGGAGGGAGGAGGGGGGAGCGGGGAAAGCAAGGATTCAAGTGCAAATGAGTGAATTTATTATAATAGTGCAGAAAACAAATGAAGTGATAATCCAGAGTGAAGGGAATGAACACAGGAGAGCCAAAGACAGTGCAGACATAAGAGACAACAACTCGACAACACAGGAGTGGAGAGAAGTGAACTAATGAATGTGAATGATTAATCTAATGAGATCTAATAACTAGTGAATGATGCAACCAAACCAAGCGAAGCTGAGAGAATGAATGAGTTAAGGGGTGATAAAGGGGTTGGAACCGCGTGACTGTGTTATGAGAGGCTGTGTTTAGGATATTTCCAGTAAAAATGCGCGCGACGATGTTGAGCGTCAGGACCTTTCCACGCAAAAATGTGCTTGGGTGAGGAAAAAAATGTCTCGCACTCCGATAAAATGCTCGTACACTGATGTGCTCGTATACTAACCGAGGTATTACTGTATGTGTGTGTGTATGTATGTATATATATATATAATCCCTGAATTAATAAATAAATGAAATATATAGATGGATATAAATAGTTTTTGTAGATGCATATTTATTATTACAATAATTTATTTATTTATTGTGTTGTGTGTTGAATTTCTTAGATATGGTTCTGGACCAACAGGAAGTGTCTGGGCATCTTGAAGATGATGTCAGGAAGAAGGTCAAAGAGGCTCTTTTGAAGCAGCACCATCATCAGAACCAGAAGAAACTGGCCAATCGGATTCCCATCGTCCGCTCCTTTGCTGACATCGGCAAGAGACAGACTGAGTCGAACTGCACGGACAAAAACGGTATTCATTTGTCGTAGAACAGTAAATACAAGAGGAGGACTGTTTCTGTAGATGATATTTCACAGTATAATAATGTGTCACAGTATTACTGTCTTCACTGTACTTTAGATCAAATAAAGACAGTATTTGTGTGCATTTCAAAAATATTGATAAAAATCGTACTAACTCCAATTTTTTTGGAATGGCACAGTATAACAAAATGCAATGTTTTAAACACATTTCTTCCTTATAATTCACAGTGGTATGTAAAATCTCTTCAAATACAGACCCCAAACCCCTCGAAAAAATGAAAAAAAGAGACCATTTCAAAAGTGACTCTTGTATTCTGTAGACAAATGGAGAGTTATTTTAGGGTATTCTCTTTTTTAGGCTGTTTACTTGCATTTAATTCAGTTACTCTGGTGATTTGCTTTGTTTGACTGTTTGTTGTTGCTGGTTTCATTAGAAATCTGTCACTCCATTCTGTGAATGTTTAACTTACACATGTCGGATCCACCATCTCTGTTGTCGTGTGTGTTTGTGTGTGTGTGTGTGTGTCTGACAGGCGCTTCATCTCATCTCTTTAAGTCTCCTCTGTGGCGATCAGTTGTTTCAGATGGGGATGATGGGCAGGTTTCATCTTGTTCTCCATGTTGGCCTCTGTGCTGCTCGTCCGGTGTGTCCATCACCTCACCTCTCCCTCCTCCATCCTCCTCATCCACCCATCCAAACAAGAACCCCACCGCCACCGTCCGCCCGGACCGAGAGGACGGCTTGGATCCAGGCAACTTTTAACTTGAGAGACTTTCCCTTCTGCTGTAGTGCTTCCTAAAACATAACATGTAAAGGTGGATATCTCAGAGAATAGGTTGCACGTGGTAAAAACGTCTTAAATGCTGGCGAAATATTAATAAAGAGGCTGCGAGAATGCATGTCTCTATGAGAAGATGTTAATAACAAATAAGAAATGCTGTTAAGCTAAAGCCATTTCAATAGCCATGACTGGTTTAGTTGC
Source organism: Rhodeus uyekii (assembly GCA_037043235.1). NCBI lineage: Eukaryota > Metazoa > Chordata > Actinopteri > Cypriniformes > Acheilognathidae > Rhodeus > Rhodeus uyekii. The sequence goes on along the minus strand of JAWRVZ010000220.1, from coordinate 222,553 downwards.
TTGTTCGTCGAAAGGTGATATTAAACACTTTTACACTAGTAAAAAGCTACAAAAAAATATCAGTTCACTCTGTTATTGGTCATATCTTTTAAATTGATTAAAAATTATGATTAAATGTTTAAAAAGAGCAGTATTTATTCACATAGAAAACAGCTGTTTTACACTGATATAATATTATACTGTTTTACTGTATTTATCATCTAATAAATTCAGCTTTATTCACAGGAATAAATGACACTTTACTATATATTCACATAGAAAACAGCTGTTTTACACTGATATAATATTACACTGTTTTACTGTATTTATCATCTAATAAATTCAGCTTTATTCACAGGAATAAATGACACTTTACTATATATTCACATAGAAAACAGCTGTTTTACACTGATATAATATTATACTGTTTTACTGTATTTATCATCTAATAAATTCAGCTTTAATCACAGGAATAAATGACACTTTACTATATATTCACATAGAAAACAGCTGTTTTACGTTGATATAATATTACACTGTTTTACTGTATTTATCATCTAATAAATTCAGCTTTAATCACAAGAACAGTATTTATCTGAAACAAAAATAAGGATATAAGTTTAAGGTGACAGCGTATTCATATTCCATCTTAATATGATAATATACATTTATGACACGGGAAGTTCCAGGAACACAACTGAGTGATGATTAAAGGATCTGGAGAATCCTTTTGCCATTAAAATGAACTGTGAATGAATGGATCGATTCACTAAAATCAATTTAAAGTAGTGCCCGAATGATCCGATTTAACTTTAATGAGGGAAATGCAATCCTCTGAAGCAGTGCAAATGACAAACAATAAAAACCGACAAGTAAATATGAAACGGTTGATTTAGAGATGGCTGTATATATAGAAATAACATATTTAATGTTGTATATTCAGTTGTAGAATTAAACTGCAGTAGTGATCCTGAGGTGGAGCCGCGGCATCAAGGTCCCGCTCGCATTCCCGCAACTTACTAAAACCAAACTTACTGGAAAAAGCAAACACTTGAACATACATCAACGTGATGAGAAATACCTATAATGGCAGAAACCATTTTTGGAAAGAAATGATTTAAAGTGTAATTTTATTTTTTTGTTTGGCTCGCGTGCCATTGGATTACATGGAGAGGGCGGGGTTTAAGCCGGCCACCAGGGGGCGACTGAAATTCGTTCACTTTTCAAGATGTGTACGACACTTGATTGCCGTGTGCATTGCTTCAAAGAGTTTTCTGGTGGAGATTTCCTGCACAATCACGGGTGATCCAGTATTTCACCAGGAATTTCGCTTTTAATCATGATTGAAATGCTGGCGGATGGTTCCAACAAAAGCAAATAGCAAACCTCGTCGCTAATATTAGGTCTGCCTTTAAAGGTTTTTGTGATCACTCAAATCATGAATAGGATTGTTGCAATCTGTTGGGTGACAAAACATTCCCATGATTCTCTGATTCTCACAAGAAGGATAAAATATAGAATAAAGCATCAATTAGACACCTAATGCACATCCGCTCCTCTTCATTTTATTGCACAAATGCAAAAAATATCTTGTTCAAAGCATATTTAGCTATGACTTGTAAGGCAGTAAGAGTTGAACTACTTTCATGTTACAAAAAATTTAGCTAAGTTATTAGCATTGCTTCTTTTAGCTGCTTTCACTCCAACACTGATGCTAAATGTAAGCAGTAAGTGTGAATTTAGTGTTGCACAGCTCGTACCAGTAGATAAGCAGTGTTTTTGCATATAAATGTCCTAATGTTGTACTGTGACGAAGGTGAAGGCTATTCTGAATATTCATCACCTTTATACAGGGCTTATGTTTAGGAAGTTTGCCAGCTTCCCACACGCTAATGCTAACGCATGAAGAGCACCAGACTCCTTCGTTCTCCTCCGCTGTTTTCTGTTCAGAGCATCATTAATACTGTAATTCATGCAGCGTTGAGCATTAAAACAGCAGCGAGCATGACTAATAAACACAAATCTGTTGGTGCGATGCTCTCTTCACCGAGGGGTTTGGTGTTGCTTCATGCGCTGAACGCTGTAGAGATGTTTCGCTTGCTTTAGCTTCCTTTAGAATAGAGCGCAATTGAGTTATTGATCCATTTTTGAAGGCTGCTGTAGTTAAATCATCTCTCAGCTCATTATGTCTCACTTTATGGATGTTTCATTTATTTGTGATGGTTATAACACATCTGAGATCATAACAGACCTCCATTAAAATCATTTTCTCTCCTATCCTTCCATAAACTTAATTTCAGTTTGCTACATTTAATTGGAAATACAGCCGATGCTTCTGCTGCATTCCATTTATCGGTTGATTAGCATTGTATTGATTTGATTGATTGATTGATTGGGAGTTTATGTGTCCTCAGGTCAGATGATTTCACCCCTGTCTCAACCCATGAGCGCAGAGGGCAAGTATGACGTGAGCCGGGAAAACAGTGCCGTGGACTTTAGCAAGGTAATGATGAAGAACGGTTTGTCAAACAACACTACCATTCAAAGGTTTAGTGTCAGTAAGACTTTATTATTATTTTTAAGAACTTACAACTTTTATTCAATAAGGATCCAAGGCATTTGTTCAAATTTGACTGTAAAGATTTGATCTTTATTTTTTACTTTGTTCATCAAAGAATCTTTTCCACAAAAATATGAATCAACTGTTTTCAATTACAATTCATGCATTTATCAGACGCTTTTATCCAAAGTAACTTGCATTGCATTCAAGAAACACATTGACATTCTAATCAGTTCTTGCTTTCCCTGGGATCGAACCCATGACCTTGATGTTGCAAGCGCCACTCTCTACTGTTTGAGCATAAATGTTGATCTTGAGCATCAAATCATCATCATAGAATGATTAGTGAAGGATAATGTGACACTGAAGCCTGGAGTAATGATGCTGAAAATTCAGCTTTAATCACAGGAATAAATGACACTTTACTATATATTCACATAGAAAACAGCTGTTTTACACTGATATAATATTACACTGTTTTACTGTATTTATCATCTAATAAATTCAGCTTTAATCACAGGAATAAATGACACTTTACTATATATTCACATAGAAAACAGCTGTTTCACACTGATATAATATTACAATAATATTTCAAAATGTTGCTGTTTTCACTGTATAAAAGAATGCATAAAGTTAGAATAATTTTTGTTTTGTTTATTTGCTTTTTCTTTCTTTTGATTATATTGCATATTCAGATATTAATACAACAGAATATTCTGGAGAATATTCTAACTTTTTATGAAAATTACCAAATCACGATGGCAACATTTTTAAAAAAGCTGGCGGGAAAGAGTATTTTGTCACTATATATATATATATATATATATATATATATATATAAATGTATATGTATATAAGGGGTTTAAAACAGTGCAGAGGCTTATGTGTTCAAACAGACCATCTACTCTCCGCCTACTGATCTAATCCGGAAACATTATGGGATGCGCGCTAGTGAGACCGGATTTAAACTTTGTCTGTTGAAAACAACATCCAGATTTCCAACACGCATTCACATTGTGAGCCTAACGTCTGTCAGGCTCATTTATACGTGCATTGTGCGAGTTTGTTTGTCCAGTAGATTTTGTCCAAACATTTACCCGTCCCCGTGAAGAAATCAGGACAGAAGCGATTGAAAGTGGACAAAACCCTCCTCTATTTGTATTCTGATTGTAAACGAGGTCTAAGAGTTTCTGCTAACAGAAGTAACGTTTTTACAGTGTAAAATGTCTCCCAGATCAGGTCAGCACATAGAGAGGTCCGTCTGTTCTGGGAAAGGGATTATGATCTAAACCAGCTTTACCTGACATTAGACTGTTCTGTTTCTTGCATTAAGTGCGTATTATGGTTGTGATCCCACGAACACTCAAGAGTGCTGTCTGGGTTCAGAAGGTCACGATGAAATACTGCAGCAAAATAAACAATCACGTTATGAAATCTTACACAACACATGGCCTTGCATTATGTTAGCATATAGCATCTATTTAGCTCGTCTTGCTCATCTTTGACACTAAATAAGTCTAAGATCCCATTTCCATTGAAACTAGGATTCTGCAAAGAGCTTTATGCATGCGCACACACACAGGATTTATTTTTCATGCTATTTAATATTTCATATCAAGATTTGATGATTGCATCTAACATATAACAATGGGTTAAGATTTTCATTACAACCCATATATATTTTAGTGGTATTGATGCACTATTTACCATACTAGGTTTTGTTAACATTTTGAATTAGATGTTCTATTTTAACTCGAGTAAATTGACTATTTATTGTTAGATCTATTCTAACTGCTTATTCTTTTCCCATGGTTTTCTCAACTATTAAACTTTAAAATCTCTGTATTTATAAGAGGCCTGTTCAAAACAGGCTGTGTTCTCAGTGTGCATGTGTATTTCTGTAATCGGACTCCTGTATCATAATGTGTGTGTAGATAGACCTGCACTTCATGAAGAAGATCCCTCCGGGTGCAGAGGCCTCGAACATCTTGGTTGGAGAGCTGGAGTTTCTGGACAGGCCTGTCGTGGCGTTCGTCCGCCTCTCTCCTGCCGTACTGCTCAACGGCCTGGCAGAAGTGCCCATTACCACCAGGTGAATAACAGATGGTGTGAATAACACCAGATGCACCACTTCTGCTTTGTTTAACTCTATATAGGAACAGCAGTTACACTTGTAGTTTTGTGCTTGATCTGCCAGGTTTCTGTTCATCCTGCTGGGGCCTCTGGGTAAAGGGCCACAATATCACGAGATTGGCAGATCAATTGCAACCTTGATGACAGATGAGGTAAGAGGGCATGGCATTGTTTTGCAGTTAGATACTGCGTTTAACGTTTGTGTTCGTGTTGTATATTGTTTCCGCTTTGGAATAATTCAACATTTCTATCATGGGAAACATGAATGATAAAATCATTTTGCATTTGATGATAAAGATAAATGTCACGTCGCAATATATTGAAAATGCAAACAGGAGATAGGGAACACTTTGCTGAATTGCATCTAGTTTGATCGCAACAGAACTTATAAATCTCGCTTTTTTTGTTTTCTCTCTAGCTGCATTAAAGATGAAATGTTTTAACTGCTGTTAGGGGAAAAATACTGAGTTTAGGGCAATCGGTTTTGTAACTCTGCGATACCCTCATGAGGGGCGAACTAAATTTCTGACATGTTAGAAATTCATCTGACCGGTCGTGAGAGGTCAGTCAGCTCTTGTGTCCAGCTGTACGTTGCATGACAGCTGAAATTTGTTTCGCCTCAAAAAAAGTCACACGAGTCCGATTTCGGCTCAAAACGAGTGTAGTTTATTGCAGCTTTTTTTGTCAAATTGTAGTTTGTTTAATTCTTGCGTGATACTTTTTCCCCACATTTGTTTGTTAACTTTTATCGCTGTTCATGTTATATTAAATTGCAGTTCAATGAAAGGGAAGCATTTGCAGTAATGATTAGTTTAATTGTAATTTTATTTAAAATCTCACCTAGGGCACTAACAGAACATGGTTTTATCCAATATACCTACATTTACATTCATGCATTTATTTTCAAAGCAACTTGCATTGCATTCAAGAAACACATTGAAATCATTTCTTGCTTTCCTGGGAATCAAACCCATGACCTTGACGTTTTTAACACCAATGCTCTACTGGTTGAGCGGCAGGAAAGCTGTATTAAGATGCGTGATGTTCAAATGTACCCATTAATATTAATAAATGTGAGTCATACATTTGGTGTCTTTTATCATATTGCTGTGCTTTGCATTGTATCCATAAGACCTTGAGTGGATTACGATTGCTTTAATAAAATGTGTCTCGCGGGGATGAGAGGATCTGAAACTCCTGAGGTCTTTCACAGCTCAGCAGATTCTCTCTCACTTAGTCTTTGAGGTGCAGAGGAGACTTACAGAACGGCCCTAATAACATGCAAATGACTGCTAATTAGCCAGAAAGCCACCCTTCGTGCCAAGCTGCTGGTTGATGTTGCTAAGGCAACATCTGAAGACATTAATGAAGAGCTAGAAATTGTATGTATGAAATCTGTACTTTTTTCCAGGCTTCCTGTATATATTCTTAAAGAAATTGTTTATGGTTTATTTGTTGTTTTTCTTTCTTTCTTGAAACAGACAGAGATACCAGGAAGAATGTCCAAATTTCTTTTGTTTTATGCAAAGAATATGTATGGCGTTTATAGTATGCTAAGCTCTAAAATTAATAACAAAACCGAAAAAAAAAAACTGTTTGGAGCTTGATAATACTTCTGTTGTTCTTTTGAACTCTAACATTCATTTTATTTTGTGTTTCACTAAGTGATGACAGTTTTTGTTGTTGTTTATTTTTACAAACTGTTGCTTTAATTTTTTAATTGCTATAATTGTTTTTGTTTTCATCACATCTGATTTTTTTTTTCTCATGCAGGTATTCCATGATGTGGCCTATAAAGCTAAAGACCGCAATGATCTGATTGCTGGAATTGATGAATTTCTTGACCAAGTTACGGTTCTGCCACCAGGAGAATGGGACCCTTCCATCAGGATAGAGCCGCCAAAAAACGTCCCGTCCCAGGTCAGTGCAACAGGCAGGAACTATAAACCTGAGAATCTTACTGTAAGACGACACACAGCTGATGTAGGATTAAAGTTTTGTGTTAGTCACTTGCTTAAAATCTTAAAAGGCTTTTGATCTAAGGACTTATGCTTTGCAGATGAGTGCAAATTTGAGTTCATATTGCAGTATGTAGTGAAGGATAAGAACAATGAAGTGCTCATCACACTTATTCCTTCATATACTAGTTTAAAAGCATCCCATGATGTGTGAACATAGCTGGCTTATAGACAAGAAAAAGAGGCCCTTTTTCAAAGTCTTGATTTTTTTTTTGTTTCTGCTGTACTAGAAAAGATTTTCATATTTAAATGTTCAAAAAACACATTATTTTTCTCGTAGTCTCCATCTTCCCAGAAACGCTCTGTTTAGTTCCTGTCTTAATGAAACTCCTCCTTCTGAAAAGCACAGTGTGCTCTGATTGGTCGGCTGGATCGGTGTGTTGTGATTGGTCAGGTGCTTTGAGGAGTTTGGGAAATGCCCCGCCCCTTCCCATAACTGCCAGTTTCAACACATTACTAGCTAACTAACTCAGCCAGAACTGCCTCTTTAGTTTACGGATGCCTTGGGCAGAAATGATTTCTTCGCAGAAGAAAGCTCAAGACTTCAATGGAGGCGTTTCGGAAACAGTGAAACTGATATAGAGGAGAACTCCCGCTGGAGGGACTTCAGAGTTAAAGGAGTTTCATGATCAAAAGCAGCATTAGCATAAAAGTTCCTCTTTAAAGGGTCATGAACTGAGAAATCCAATTTTATTTGATCTTTTGTCATATAAGAGGTCATCATAATATAATAATACAGTAATACCTCGGTTTACGAGCGACTTGGTATACGAGCAAATCGGTGTACGAGCAAGGAGGGTCGAATCGGTGTACGAGCATTATATCGGTGTACGAGAAAGATTTTCCCTCACCCATGCGCAGCTCTGTGTGGAAAAAGTCCTAACGCTCAGTATCCTTGTGCGCATTTTTACATGAAATATCCTAATGACAGCCTCTCATAACAGTCAGGAGGTTCCAACCCCTTTATAACCCCTTAACTCATTCATTGGCTGCATCATTCACCACAGTGAATTATACTTTTATAAGTGATTTACAGAAGTTTTTACCTCATATTCTAAACATTAATTAATTGTGATCACTATTGTTCACGTAGTGAAATATACACGGTTTTAGCCAAATAATAAACAAAGTAATAGGGTTAGACAAACCATATTTTTATACAAACAACATATAAGCCTCTCCTACAAATAAGCACTGTTTTCATGTTCGTCGGACCTGCCGTTTCTCTGCAGTATCGGCAAAAGCGCAAGGAGTAAAATGTGACTTCTTACCCCGTGAGCGGGGCTCGTTTTAACAGACAGCGGGTTAGTTGCAACACCATGTTATCCAATGCAAGTTCATTCACGTATTTTTATTTGTTTAAAAAAAGTTGCGTCTTGATGATCATAAGCATAACTTTTATCCTTTATTTTTTACATTTGTTGTGTTTTGAACAATGTCATGACATGAAAAACGTTTTAATAGGTTAATTCAATGCAAAATATATGATTATCGATGCAACTTGTTCAATAAGCTTAGTGTTACAACTAACCCCGCGCTGTCTTGTTTACTTCAGGACCGGATAGCAGCCACTATGTGTCTTTCACGTCTTTCAAAATGGTACCATCTTTTAGCCAAGAAGATGGTAATCATAACAATATAAGATTAGACTAACAATCTTTCACACATTCTTTGAAAATCGAAAAACAACTACTATAACAAAAAATATTTACATGCTGCCAAAAGAGTTTTTCCTGTGGTTCTCATCCAAATTTCGATTAAATTTCTCAAAAAATGTCCAGAAGACGTGTGCAAACAGTGTGATGAAAAGCCCTTTAGCACGTCACATTTATGCCCCTGCAACTATCTAAAAAAATCGCTGTTACTATTTACCCCGCGTTACATTGTGCCCCGCGCTCCCCTAGTTCTCTCGCGGCTCCCGCAAATTCGTTCTCTTGCGGCTCCCGCAAATTCGTTCGTTCGCGGCTCCTGCGAATTCGTTCGTTTGAGGCTCCCGCAAATTCGTTCTCTCGCGGCTCCCGCGAATTCGTTCGTTTGCGGCTCCCGTGAATTCGTTCTTTCGCGGCTCCCACGTTCCACGACTTTAACTCTGGATTATCACTTTGTTTTCTGTTTTCTGTTTATTATCGTTTGTTTTCTGCACTATTATAATAAATTCACTCATTTGCTTTCATCCTTGCTTTCCCCGCTCCCCTCTCCTCCCTCCTCTCTCTCCTCCAAGCAGGCTGCTCAAACCTGACATGCATTAAATTGTCAAGTATTTCTAGAGTTTAAATGTCAATTATTAATTAGTATTTATATGAGATCTTGGTTACAATGGTTACAATTTTAACTGCAATTAATAGGGTAAAACCAAAAAAATATTTAAAATGGGCATTTGTGGTCGTGTGGAACGAATTAATTGATTTTTAGTGCATTCTTATGGGGAAATTTGTTTTGGTGTACGAGCATTTTGGTTTACGAGCTCCCTCTTGGAACGAATTAAACTCGTAAACCGAGGTATTACTGTATCCTGTAAGTTAGTTAAAAAACAGCTTTTATTGTAATCAAGCTCAGTGATCGACTAGTTATGGAATGTATCTCTCCGCCTCAGCTGAAGAAAATCAACGCCTGCTTCATCAATGAGATGAGAAGATGAGTGTTATTGAGATGAGAAGAGAGATACAGGATCACTGGACTAAAAATAACATTATCTTCCAAAGGAATGTGGTCATTTATGTTCAACTATGTAAGTGACTCAGTTGAGCATTATTTATTTGGTTCATTTCACTGTTGGTTCTTTAGTAAATCAGTTGCAATTTCGGCGCAGGCTTTGTGAACTGACTTTTACAATATGAACTCGACAGTAATGCCACAACATGTAAGTAACTGTGTTCATTCTGTTGCCTGATCTGTGATCAGTGATTTCTGATGTGTAATTATTCATTTATAGTCAGATGTTCTTTGTCTGTGAGTCAGTAATCAAACTTCACAACTTCACATTGTTTCTCTTATTAGAATGAAAACAATCTGATTAAACTGATAAAATCATGCATGGAAAGCAATCAATGAACGCTCTCTTTATAATCGCTGGAGCTGTCAATCAAACCGTGACTCTCACCAAAACTTTCACATCGTCTTTGCACTTGGTTATGATGAAAGCATTCGTGAGGGAGTTGCAATGAGACACCTCATTTAAACACTCAACACGTCTGTGATCGGCTATAATGCTCATCATCAGTGCAACCTTTCATGCCACGATATAAACATAATGCCATAGACCTAAATGTAATACTATAATCAACTGTTAAACATGAGAGCTGTGATGGTAAAATGGGCTAAAGATTTTAAAGAGAGTTCCACATGTAATACTTTTTTCATATGCAAAGATGTCAGCCAATCACAGCAGCGACTGAGTCTAAAATCAGGGTAGGAAAAATGGCTTTCGATGTACAAACTATTAGTGCACTTCAGGAAACATTATTAAACAATATAAAACAAGCAGTTCATGACCTCTTTAAATAAAAGAAAGTGTGGGAAAACAGGAAAAATGAGTGTGAGCGCACAATCTCATAAAAGCGGCGATGGGAGTGGAAACTTCTGTGCGACACGCAAAAAAACGAACACAGAAAGCCGTATCATTTGCACAGTAAATAATGCCACAAATACCAGTAAATTGACTAGCACAAATCTTAGCAGATCACCTTTCATGTTTCATTTAATTTCTCTCCCAGATATTCCTACAAAACCATATGCATTAAGGCCAGTCGCAGAAATAACCCTGTCCACGCATGTTCAGCGCTCGTTTTTCACTGTGAATCTTTATTAAATCATGTTTTATCTCCAAAACAGGGTTTGTGTTGGCGCAAGCTGGCTCTTTGTGTCACTACTTCATTCCCAGACTTGTTATTTTAGAGTTTTCATCACCTTTAATATTATTCTAAAATGTGCAAAACACACTATGAGGAATGAGTAGGTGTTTTCAAACCTTTGGCTGGTAATTTAGTTAGAAATTGATAGTATTGTGGTAAATAGGCAAATGAAAAGCTGTTCTGTTAAGTATAAAACAAATGTCTGTATGTTAAAGGTGCAGTGAGCCATTTCAGAGATATTTGAAACTGACACCCAAACAAACGCACCCCTACCCAAAAGAGAAACACCCTATGCCCTTAAAACACAGGCAACAGCTGGCACATCAGACAGCTGGCACTCAGCTGGGATTCAACAACTGCATATCTAGGTACTGTGAAACAAACTGTAAGCAAAACGGATATTACTCGTGCATCGAACAGAAAACAGCAACCTCTGCGATCTGTTTTCGTCTCTCCAGCACTGGAAAGCTTTTCCAATATTTCCAGATATATTCCTCTGACCTTTTCCTCTTTGGTAATGTCTCTACAAATTAAACCATCATATACATTCATATAAGGCCATTCATGGTTTGGCCCCAGTATGCCCCAGTATACTTAGAAAATTCCATCAGCCAGCCAGAACTCTCCGCTCCTCTGATCACATTTCTCTGGTGAATCAACATACAGATATAAAAAGTTCTGAGGCCTTTTGAAGATGGCGCCAGTGTGTGTGGCTTGCCGTTTTACCCTGCAAACACTGTGTGTGTTCGTGCTGTTTGTTTCGCTCGTTATACAAAATGTCGACTCTTTATTGGTGTATGATCGCCAAACTTTGCTGAATATCCAACTTTCTGCCAACAAACTCATCCACTTAGAGTATAATGGACATAGGACATTGCCTCCATTCATATCAGAGATTCCAGCTCATCTCTCCCGCTTCCCGGCTCTACATCATCGGCGTAAGCATCTTCGGCGTAAGCGTCATCGTCGCCGGGGAAAACGCAGTGGACGTCTGGTGAGGATGAAAGTCTGCTTGCCGCACCTTTCCATTCGTTTCTGGGCCGAGTGTCGAGCGGGGCTCTGCCTCTCTTCTCGCCGATCGTTGGACCCAATCGGGGCCTGCCTGGTACCTGTCATCGGCCCGGATGAGGCGTTCCAGCCCCGTACACCTTGCTCACCTCGCCCTCGCCGCCAACGTGGAGTGAACCATCGAGACTTGCGGCTTCTGCGCCGGGTTTCTCTTTAGGACATTACTGTGGATCTGCCGGCTCCTGCCAGGTTTGGCCTAGTAAATGCTAGATCTCTAGCAAATAAATCTTTCATTTTAAAGGATTTTTTCACAAATCGGGGATTGGATTTTCTCTGTGTGACTGAGACATGGTTGAGTGTTGGTGAGTCCAGCGTTTTCTCTGAACTTCTACCGCTTGATTGCAGCTATTTAAACTCCCCGCGAGCGTCGGGACGAGGAGGAGGCATTGCAACTGTTTATAAGAACATATACAAATGCAAACAGCTATCTTTGTCGTCAGTATCAAGCAGCTTTGAACTGAGTTTATTTGAGCTGGGTCGTCGCTCTCACATAGTGTTGGTTGCAGTGGTCTATCGGCCTCCCAAATATAACAAAGATTTTATGAATGACTTTTCTGTTTTCCTGGCTGATATTATGCCTAGATATGACCGCATCCTCATTATTGGGGATTTCAATGTCCATGTCTGTTGTCCTGAGAGCCCTATGGCATTGAACTTTCTCCACCTCATTGACTCTTTTAATCTCAAGCAGTCTGTGTCTGGACCCACACATGAACTTGGACACACACTTGATCTTGTTTTATCATCTGGTCTGTCTGTTTTTAATCTAGAGGTCTGTGATGCAGTTTTCTCTGACCATATGCCTATATTATTTGAGATTCCTCTCCCTTGCAGTACATTCGAACCTCGCGCCGCTGCTCAGCCCTGTCGAGTTATTAACCCCTCCACTGCCGCTCAATTCTCATCTGTTTTTAGTCAACATTTTGCCATACCTGACAAACTACACAATAACCCTGAGGAGCTATGCTCTTGGTTGCATTCCAGCTGCCAAACGGTTTTAAATACTGTGGCTCCACTGAAAATCAGGCACCCAAAAACTAAATCCGAGCCATGGATGAGTGACACTACTCGCGCTGTCAGACGCGAGTGTCGTAGAGCTGAGCGCAAGTGGAAAAAGGACAAACTGCAAGTTTCTTTTCAAATGCTGCGGGACTGTTGGCGTCAGTATCAGACAACTGTGAAAGATGCTAAAAGGAAACATGTCTCTGAGATAATTCTGTCAAATTGTAATAAGCCCCGTGTTTTATTTAAAACTATAGGTTCAGTTCTTAATGTTCCACAATCTGTTTGTTTTGATGCCTCCCCGGCTGTCTGTGAAGACTTTCTCACCTTTTTCAATAATAAGGTCTCTTCCACTAGGGCTCTAATTCCACCATCTGCTTATGACCCCTCAGTCTCTGTTCTCTGCACTGTTTTCTTTGATCAATTTGAGCCTGTAACTTTGTCTATGTTACATGAAAATGTTAGTAAGCTAAAGCCCTCAGGTTCTTCACGTGATGCTGTCCCTGCTCGATTGTTTAAGGAGGTTTTTTCCACTCTAGGCCCGACTGTTCTTGAAATTGTAAACAGCAGTCTATCCTCAGGTGTGGTCCCTGAGAGTTTTAAACATGCAATAGTGCATCCCCTGATCAAAAAGTCAGGTCTGGATCATGCAAATTTGTCAAATTTCAGGCCCATTTCAAAACTTCCTTTTATTTCTAAAGTTTTAGAAAAAATTGTTTGCAGCCAATTAATGGCTTTTTTAAAAGACCACAATATTCTTGAAGTTTTCCAGTCTGGTTTTAAATCTCTTCACAGCACAGAATCTGTTCTTCTTAAGGTTTTTAATGATATTTATTTAGCAACTGATGCTGGAGAGTGTGTAGTACTTGTGCTTCTGGATTTAACTGCTGCATTCGACACCGTGGACCATGAAATTCTGATCTCTCGTTTGGAGAGCTGGGTGGGCATAAAGGGCACTGCACTTCAATGGTTCAGGTCCTATTTGGAAGGCAGGACTTTCTGTGTTAGTTACGGGAACTTTGAATCTTCCTCTGCACCCCTCTCTTGTGGAGTCCCACAGGGGTCAGTTTTAGGCCCTCTACTCTTCTCTCTCTACTTGCTGCCACTTGGCTCAATAATTAGGAAGCATGGCATGTCATTTCACTTTTATGCGGATGATAGTCAAATTTACGTGCCTCTCAAAAAGAATGACACTGTTGGTCCGCTGTTGGAGTGTCTTGAGGATATAAAGGCCTGGATGGCTATAAATCTTTTAAGTGTTAATGCAAACAAAACGGAAGTAATGATTTTTGGTGACACCACTGGGACCCATTCTGCTGATTTGGGTGCTTTGGCTCAGTACATCAAGCCCACCATCACAAATTTAGGGGTTAAAATGGACTCTGACCTTAAGCTCGACAGTCAGATCAGGGCTGTGGTTAGGTCGAGTTTTTTCCAATTAAGACAGTTGGCCAAAATAAAGCCATTTCTTCAAAGGCGACATTTTGAGACAGTGATGCACGCCTTTGTTACTACCCGGCTGGATTACTGTAATGCTCTGTATGTGGGGGTCAGTGGGTCTTCTGTTGCCCGTCTGCAATTAGTTCAGAACGCTGCAGCTCGTCTGGTTACAGGAGCTCGTAAACATGAGCATGTTTCCCCCATTTTAGCCTCCTTACACTGGCTGCCAGTACAGTTCAGGATTAATTTTAAAATTCTTTTATTTGTTTTTAAATCTCTAAATGGTCTTGCCCCACCATATATTTCTGATTTATTCTATATTTCTATATAGCTCCTTGTTCCATACACACCTACCCGTTCTCTCAGGTCAGCTGATCAACTGCTCCTGAAAGTGCCCAAAACAAGGCGAAAACTACGAGGGGATCGTGCTTTTGCGGCGGCAGCACCAAAAATGTGGAATGACCTGCCACTGCACATTAGACAGGCCACTTCAATGTCTCATTTTAAATCTCTTCTAAAAGCTCACCTTTTTACATTAGCTTTTAACACTTGTTGAAGTTGACATTTTGTGATTTTAGTTTTTTTATGTATTTTGTTTTATTATTTTTATTTCTTCTGTACAGCACTTTGGTCTACTTCGGTAGTTTTTACAGTGCTTTATAAATAAAGTTTGTTGTTGTTGTTGTTGAGGCCGGTCATTTAGTGTTCAGGGACTAAAGTTGGGGAACGCACTCCCTGTGCAGCTCCGAAGCATCACGGTGCTGAGTGTTTTCAAAGCACACCTGAAAACCCACTTTTTTAATCGAGTTTTTAACACATAGCTTTGGACTTGATTCTGATTTCATTTCTTTAATTTGTTTTCTTTATGCTGTCGTTTGATGTTTGTTTTTCTTCTTTTGGAAAGGCGCTGTTCTGTTTTTCTGTTTTGTTCTGTTTGTAAGGCGCTATATAAATAAATTAGATTGATTGATTGATATAATGCGTTTGTGCAGTGAAAGGGGTAGTACTGAGGTGAGGGTCTCCACAAAATCCGAACACAAGTGGTCACAGAAGATATTACCAGGTGTAACCGTCTCGGCTGATCGGAGACAAATACAAATTGCTCTGATTGGTGTTTGGGAAAAGTCACACCCTGTTCCATAACCACATGTTTCAACAAACCCTTAATTCAACTCAACCTTAACTTTATTTAGCCTATGCCTTGGGTGGGATTTATTTGTGAAATTGCATCTTAATACCAGGTGGAAACTCTCTCTCTCGCTCTCGGATGATTTCTGGCTATTGTATATATTTTGCGGCTATCAATATGCAGGAGACTCCCGGAATATCCGGAAGAGGTGGGATGTTCACATTATTCATAAAATAGTTTGTTTGGATTTTGATTTTCTCAGAAATTCTTACTGCACGGTTTTCTGCAGCGCAAACAGTAGAAAGTGGAGCTTGCAACATCAAGGTCATGGGTTCGATTCCCAGGGAAAGCAAGAACTGATTAGAATGTCAATGTGTTTCATAAATGCGATCGCTTTGGATAAAAGCGTCTGACAAATTTTTTTAAAGGTGTGTGTGTGTATATATACCTTTTAAGCCATTCTGTCAGTCAATATCAACTATATATTGAAAATATATACTATAATTTTTTGAATTGGTTTCATCAGGCCGCAAATAAATGTAGAATAACAGTGAAAACTAACAGCATGCTTCCTCATGATGTCTCCCAAGGGTATGTGCAGAATGAAAAGCAACGGTCCTATTACTGAGCCTTGAGGTACTCCATACTGAACTTGTTATCGATATCACAACTCTTCATTTACTGCTACAAATTGTATTGCAGTAGTTCAACACATGTGATTACAGATTTAGAAACAAACAATATTCTGGGCTGCGTTTCTGAAAAGCATTGGCACCAATGGTCTCTACTATCAACTAGGATATTTGAGGAGTATCAAACTCTATCAATATCTCTAAATCCTCTGCTGCTTGCTGTCAGAATTCCTCTCAGAGTGATGCTTTATCCCTCTTTCGTCTGTGTGTTTGATATAACAGGAGAAGAGAAAGATCCCTGCAGTGCCTAATGGAGAGCTGGCAGAGACAGAGGAACATGGTGGACATGGAGGCCCTGAGCTGCAGCGCACCGGGAGGTCAGTCTGGAGTGTGTGTATGTGTGCAGACACATCAGAATCACATGTCAATTTGTGTGAAAGCCGTTGAAAGTAAAAACTAGATCTCTTGAAAATTGGAGATCTTTGCAGAAGATCTTTTTCTTCCTGTGTCCAGTTTTCAGAAGAGTTGTTAATGAAATCTTGCACAGCGTTGACACTATCGGATGAGAACAAAACTTGCACTTAATTAAGCTGGATAATGATCATATTGAGTTATATTCAGATTAATGGCTGAATCAGATTTGTTTCATAATTCTCATATTTCACGAAGTTTCCATAATTGATTCTTTTATTTTCCTAGTTATTAATGTGAAGCTGCTTTGTCAATATGTGTTGTATAAGGTGACTTGATTAACCTATAAGGATTAGTTCACACAAAATCATTCTGTCATTAATTAATCTGTCATCAAAGACGAATGAAAGTCTCGACATGACGGCGAGGAATGGGTGAGCTATCCCTTTAATAATTGTGCCTAGAAATGCAATCAAAAGTCTGTGATGTCAATCTGAACTCAATCATTCTTCCAAATGATTTGAGCTGCTTTTGTCGATTCCTTTCTTTAAACAAATTTTAAGAGAAACATCTGAGACTAAGTTAATACTTAAACCTAACACAGAAACTAGCGTTTTGTAAAAAGCCATGCGGCTCCTTGTTGAGTAATGCAGATCTTTTAGGATGATGCTTTTATTGTCTAATACAATGTAACCGAGAGCCGTGCCACTGAAGACCAGGTTTTCAACTCTCCAGTGAACTGGACAGATGCCATGTTTGACATTTGGTCACACTCTTCCTGTTGAGTGACAGTTTTCACAACTTTGAGTGACTTTCTCTCTTCTCACAACAATAATCCCCTTCTGTTCTCAGATGGCTCTTTTCTCCCAAATGGTCAAATCTGATCAGCCCTAATTAATATTTCTGGTTAAAGAATTCCTCCTTTATATAGTATGTATACTGCGTGCAGTATGTGGATTGAATACCTGGATGGTTTGTTATATTTCCTAAATCGTGCAACAACAAATACTGAATGCTCTTGACTTGACATTACATTTCCAGTGTGATAAATGCGCTGGGCATAATATCTGCTGATTTTAACACCTCTTTCTTGAACTGGATTGCCAAATTTTAAGACTTTTTTTTAACCATGTTATCTTTATATTTTTGTGTAATTATAAATAATGTTTGCCACACCAGTTAATGTTGGTAAATTGGGAACATTTACTGTTATATTTCTTGCATACTATGAAGTTGTATTTAGCATTTACTATATTAAAAAAGCTATATTTTTCCCCCATGACAGTGAAACTGTTTAGTTTTTATATGTAAGATGCGCCAGACTTTCTATCTTGCTGTGAAACGGCGCTGGTCAGAAAACCCCTGACTTATTGAGAGGAATATTCCACATATTTGTCGGAAAATGAAAGAAAAACCTCCAATTATCCTACAGATAACATTTCTGCTTAGGAAAATATTGGTAGAAGATGTGTGACTCGTAAAGAAATTATTTACCCTGTAAAATAAAAAATGAAATAAAAATCATGCATTATTTTCATGACAATTATGCATATTTACCTCCCTTTACTGGATTGCATCTCGATATTTTATATCAGAGTATCTTTTTAATTCCCATTAATATCATACAGTACTGTAAAATAAAAATAAAAGTGGCTTGCAAATATTATATCACATATAAAAAAATATATACCATAGATAAACTTCTTTTTTTTTTTACTTCGGAAAATGTTAGAAGTATAATTTGCAATAAATTCTCTGCACTCCAAAATAAAAAATAAATAGTTTGAAAATGAAACCAATTTTTTTAGGTGCATTAAGATCCATCACAATAATCGAGACATTATTTTCATGAGGATTTCTCACTTTTACCCGTCCAACTTCCCATTCCTGCCATGCATCTTTTAGTTCCCTTTATTCTCACTACTGTAAAAATTACAATTTGACATTTTCTGACATTTTATTTGCCTTATAGTAATGACAATTTGAAAGGAAAACATGTTTAATTGTCACGAAAATGATTTTATTGTGCGGATAACTCTCTGTGGGATGCAACACACAGTTTAAGCCCGTTTCCAGCTCACACGGCAGTAATCTGGTGTGTTTTTGTCAGGTTTTTCGGTGGATTTGTTCTGGATATGAAGAGGAAGGCTCCGCACTTCCTGTCGGATTTCACAGATGCGCTCAGCCTGCAGTGTTTGGCCTCGTTCCTGTTCCTGTACTGCGCCTGCATGTCCCCTGTTATCACCTTCGGAGGACTGCTGGGAGAAGCTACAGAAGGACGCATAGTAAGAACACACGCACACGTGTGTGTGGGGCTGCGTCTCATTGGCTGCTTTAAGCTGCATAGTTAATAACAATAATCTCATCTGTTCTTTTGAACACATTCTCCCCTCTTCTCAGAGTGCCATTGAATCTCTGTTCGGAGCCTCTATGACTGGAATCGCTTACTCGCTGTTTGCCGGACAGCCTCTCACTATTCTGGGCAGCACCGGACCCGTTCTGGTGTTCGAGAAAATATTATTCAAATTCTGCAAGTATGTCCAATGCCGTCGCGCGGAGGTTTAATATTGCTTTGCACAAACACGTATTTAAAGTGCATGAAGGAATTAAAGTAAATCATCTATATTAATTGGTTTACATTCATTTTATTCTATTCCATCTGTCTCTCGTTCTATCATTTTATCTCTCATTCTATTTATTGTTATACTGTTCATCTTTCATATCCATCCATCCATCCATCCATTCATCCATCCTCGTTCTATTGTTTATCTCTATCTATCCATCCATCCATCCATCTCTTATTCTATTGTTTCTCTCTTTCTATCTATTCATCTCACGTTCTATCGTTTATCTCTCGTACTCTCTATCCTTCTATTATTTTATCTCTTTCAATCCCTTGTTTTATTCAATAATATATTGTTCTTTCATTTATCTCTCATTCTATCTCTTAATCTGTCATTTTATCTATCATCCAGTCTATCATCTTACCTCATTACTGTTTTATCTTTCATTCTCTCGCTTTATAATTCTATAATTTATCTCTTGTTATATCTACTGTTCTATCATTAGTTTTTTCCCTTTTTCTGTCTATCTGTCTTTCGATTGTTTATCTCTTTCTATATTTATCCATTGATGTATCGTTCTATCTACTTTTCTACCATTATCTTTTGTTCTGTCTATTGTCTCATTGTATGTTTCTATTGTTCTATCACTTTAGCTCTCGTTCTGTCTTTCTCTTTTCTCTTCGATCTATCAATCCATCGTTCTTTTATTTATCTCTCGTTCCATCCATCCATCCATTGCTCTTTCTAGGCAACTAGAAACCACTAAGCAAGCCCTATATCCCTTCAGTCTCTCTCCAAACTGTCCGATAACTCACAGTACGCAGGGCAGCGTCTGTAAGCGTCCGGCCCGGGCTCACGCTGTCTGTCCTTGCAGGGAATACGGGCTGTCGTACCTGTCCCTCAGGACGTGTATCGGGCTGTGGACGGCGTTCCTCTGTCTGCTGCTGGTGGCCACCGATGCCAGCTCACTCGTCTGCTACATCACTCGCTTCACGGAGGAGGCCTTCGCCTCTCTCATCTGCATCATCTTCATCTATGAGGCCTTGGAGAAGCTCATTCATCTCGGAGAGACGTATCCCATTAACATGAACAACAATCTGGAGAAACTCACCAATTACAGGTGAACTTAATGAGCAACACACACAAAGATTGTAGAAAGAAGTGCAATTTAACCTCCTCTTACAGCAAAGCAAGTTAAAGGATGCTTGTGTTCCTGTAGATGTTCCTGTATTGAGCCTGCAAACCCCAGCAATGCCACCCTTCAGTACTGGGAGCAGAACAACATCTCGGCTCCGGAGATCTTCTGGGAGGCTCTGGAAGTTCAGGTCAGAATCGCAGTCACGGCCCAGTTTTCCACTGATACGAACCCTATAACGCCTGCTTTATCATATGTGATGCAAACATTTCTAAGGCATTGTGGTTGCTACATCTTTTATCAGTTCTGAATAAGAGACAAATATCCCAATTGTAATTTATAAAGGTTTATTTTCTGTGAGAGTGTGACAGAGAAGGGTGGGTAGATCCAGCACTTATATCTCTAATCTTCAAGGCTAAAGGCTCCTAAAACAGTTGTAATTTTCCTCTGCATATCAGGAACAGGGCCTTAGGCCCCGGTGTTTAGTTTTCTGGTAAATTCGTTTTCTGAAAGTGGATGAAAGTGGACAAGCTCAACAATTTTTAGACCCGTTTACACCTGTATTTGCACCCGTGTCGTCCACTTGTGATCGCATCGAGCAAAACCCATCTTAATACCAGGTGGAAACAGGGCCTAAATTATCAATTTGTTAAAACCTGTTGTACACAATCTACTACATGCCTTCTGTTGTCTGAAACAGCGTTTCTGCAGGTTTCAAACAGCCTTCAATAAGTCTTAAATCTTTCACAGACAAGGCTTGATCTTAAACTCAGAAAAAAAATCATATTTGAGCTGAAAAGCAACTTGATTACACTGATATTAAAATATGTCAGTGCTCTTGTTTTGTCTCAAGACTCACACCAGTAATGATTTATCTGAGGCACGTTTATTAAAGCTAATTAAATGTTCTAATTAAACTTCAGCCTAATCCTGGAAAGACCCATGGCTTAAATTCATGAAGTTTTGACCTTAAATGTTGCATTGACCGCAAGAAAGAAGTATCTAGAATATCGAAACATCCTTAAATCAAGAGACGTTTACTGAGATGCAGTTGTAAAAACCCTAAAAACCCAAACACAAATCGACCCGGGTTTGAATCTCCCTCGACTCCCTTTTCCTTTCACAAATCACAAAATATTCAAAAAGTAGAAATGAAGTGTCTTTAATAATAAAGTTTGGCGGGGTTGCTTTATTGGCCCAATAAGGCATGATTGTAATATGATCATGTTATTATTACATATGGTTTAGGTGCAAATAGTATCTGCCACTATTTTATAAGTAAATAACATCTAACTACTATTTATACTTATTGCAAAGAAAAATAGCTATTTTTACATGGTGACTATTGATATTCATATGCATGCCATGTAAATAGTCTGATAAACTGTTATAAAGATCTCAATGATTTACAACGTTCATCTTTTCGGCCGGATAAATATCAGCATCTGCACCAAATTGCTCAGTTTAGGCCTCAGTAAAATTGAGCTGTTTCTTGAACATGAGCTCCATATTCTCACTATATTATACTATATAAGCCATAAAAGCCTGATGCATCAAATATGATTGTCAACTTTTTGCCTAAAGGTAAAAAAACACACTGTTCATACCTGGTAGTAACATACATCTCAAATGTGACTCTATACAACAAAGTAAAAATCACCAAGAATCAAATGTTTGTAAATGCGAAGTTTTCTGAAAAAATGCTCTTTGTTATTTTTGTTCAATCTTCACGTTATGTTTTATGCGAATAAATATGTCTCAGTTGATAGAGAGACTGATAAGGAAATTTGAGCTGTTTTAGACTGGATTGCGTCAGTTAAATCGTCATTAAAGCTAAAAAAGATCATTGCTGCTCGTCTTTTGTTGGGCGAGAGTGGCAATAACAGCAGGTGGAGCGTGTGTGTGTGTGTGTGTGTGTGTGTGTGTGTGTGTGTGTGTGTGTGTGTGTGTGTGTGTGTGTGTGTGTGTGTGTGTGTGTGTTTTTTAGAGATTCCTAGCATTTAAAGGAAACGCTCATCCAAAAATGAATCACTTGTTAGCATTTATTCACCCTACAACAAACTATTCCTTTAACTAATCAACATCCGAACCCATTGCTTTTCTTTCTCCATTCAGGACTGCATTGAGAAGAAGGGAGAGTTTGTGGGCTCAGCTTGCGGGCCTCACGGTCCGTACGTTCCTGACGTTCTCTTCTGGTCTGTCGTTCTCTTCTTCTCTACAGTGGCCATGGCAGCGTTCCTCAAAGAATTCAAGACCAGCCGCTACTTCCCCACTAAGGTACTGCAGTCCTTGCTCGGCGTTATTTGCAGCCTGGCGCCCTCTAGTGTTGCGGTGGAGTGTCTGCTGCTGCTGGAAGGAGGGAATCATATCATTTTTCATTTGTTTCCTCCAGGTCAGGTCCATCATCAGTGACTTTGCAGTGTTCATCACTATTGCTACAATGGTTCTGGTGGATTACGCTCTAGGGGTGCCTTCACCCAAACTGCAGGTCCCTAATGAGTTTAAGGTTCGTATCCATCCATCCTTCTTTCTATCTATCTCCTTTAAATGCCAAGCTTCTAAAACTATTTTAATCAAACTTAGAAATGTTTAAACTTTTATTTCTGATTTTAAATTTTCCATCCATCC
>JAWRVZ010000220.1:152500-197500 GCA_037043235.1 Rhodeus uyekii | reverse complement strand
AAACTATGTCAATATAGTTTTTATTAATTAAATTTAAGTTGTAGTTGTTTTATCACATTAATTTAAAATGAGAAATTGTTGCCACATTTAAGAAATGTACTTTATTTTATTTCAGTTGATGTTTATTTTATTTCGAGTAATAATCTATACTCGAAATTTTAAACATTTTTACATAACTAGAAAAAATGTACATTCATTAAAAAAATAAATGTGAAAGAGTTATACGATTTTATTATTTATAAAATTAAAATGAGGAATATAATTTTAATCATTATTTTGTCTTATTGTAGGGTTACACAGTTTGGAAAAGTATGGGAAATTAGTAATTTCCAGGTCTGTAAAAGTATGGAAAAAAAGAAAGTATTGAAAAATATACAAGAAGTGTGTTTTCACGGCAGCTGTTTAGTGATTGTTAAACACGACTGAATGAATTGCACTTTTTCATTTTGCAAAAATGCAAGTTAAAAGCATTTTTGCGTTTCTTCTCACGATATTCTTAGCCTCTAAAAGGACCTTTGCAAAAATGAAAAACATACAGAATTTCATGTGCTCACGAGAAACCATGAATCTTAGCATATATGACAATGCACACTGTGCCACCGAGTGTGCCTTCAGCTCATTTCAGCATGTGGTTTCTTGGCCGCCACAGAGTTTCATAGAGTATGTGTTAAAGCAGACTCAAATATAATGCACTGCCCTGACCAAAGCCAAGTTTTGAACACTTTTTCACAGCAGCAGTCTTTTTTATAGACCCTTGAACTTGGCAAATAGGACAATGCGTACAGCCGTATTGTGCCATCAGCCCATTTCGTGTCTCGGTTTCTGTCACAAAGGATGTGTTAAGTTGGACATGAGACTTTGATATTGGAGGTACTAACCTAACGAAAGCCCAATGTTGAGCCAGTAGATCTTTATTAATTCATGGGCATCCATGTTTGCATTTTGCTATAGTATATAGACTAGAAATTGTAATGCGTAAGCACTCAAAAAATTAATCTACGCGTGTGAATATTTTTTAGGAATGTATTAATTTATTTATATATATATATATATAATTTTAGGGGCTCTGTATGTTATGAATAAAACCCTTAGAAAATAAAACGTATTTACAGATGACTGTACTATATGTCAAATATAAAGCTGAAAATAATTATTTATGAACAATTTATGTTAAAAATGGACTGAAAATCTTCAGAGAGAATTGGAAATTTGAATCTGGAAAAGTATTGTATTTTAATGAAGAAAGTTTAATTCATTTTGAGGCCTTATGGGAAGTTTCCTGAGGCCTCCGCTGCCGCTCTAATATACATATTTCTCATCATCTTAGTTTTTTGACCGTTTGAGATTGTTCGGGATGCCGGCTAAACACCAGCCAGACTTCATTTACCTGAGACACGTCCCGCTCCGAAAGGTCCATCTGTTCACCATCGTCCAGCTCAGCTGTCTGGTTCTCCTCTGGGTCATCAAAACCTCCAGGGCTGCCATCGTCTTCCCCATGATGGTATGCGTTTACAAACCTTATTACACTATTGTTCATATTACCACAGTATGCAACTACTTTAATCCATCATGCAGTAGATAGACATGTATACTCGTGTATATATCTCCTCCCAATCCATTCAAAACGTATAGTTGTAGTTTAGTTTTGCAAAGAAATCTACAGGCACAAAAAAAAGGTTTTTAAGATCATGGAAACCAATGAGTCAAGCGTGTCTAAGCGTTTCTCTCCTAGTGTAATTGCCTCTCTGAACGGTTTTGATTAGTAATGTTCTTCTATTAATATGTGATAATTGAATGAGTGATTTGCTCCTGCAGGTGTTGGCGCTGGTCTTTATTAGGAAGCTGCTGGACTTCTTCTTCACGAAGCGAGAGCTCAGCTGGCTCGATGACCTCATGCCCGAGAGCAAGAAGAAGAAACTGGAGGACGCGGAGCGAGAGGTGAGATTTACAATACATCGTCTAATTGTAACAATCACTGAGAACAAGCACTTATAATTCGACCGCAAACAGCAATTTGCAAGGTTCAAGCAGAACAGACAGAAGATGTGCCTGACATCGAAGATTTAAGAGGATTTTAAAGCCAACGAGAAACCTCCAATCAAATCATGAAGAGTATCGTTCAAAAGTCTGTAAGATTTGACATTGTGGTAACGCTTTGCGGTATGGGTACATGAATTATCATGAAGTCATGCATAAACTCATGCATGAATTATGCATTAATATGTCATAACTCATCAGGAACTTACACAAGTTAAAAGTCTGACTTCATGTATGAACCACACATTGATTAAAGCATTGCTAAAATACATCATCATGAATTATGATTTATTACATATGTTTTCTTTGTTCACAGAAAAAAAACAATCTGTCTTTACCATCCATTGTGCATAAAGCTACGGTTATGGATGAGTCGTCATGAATTCATGCAAATTCATTATAAATTCAATAAAGTGCATGAAATTACTAAAGGAATGTACAAAAGTCACAGTACCTCATGAATGCATGCAGGCTAGGACAGTAAATCAACTTATGTGAGAACAGTTTTTCGTTAATTATGATCTGAGTCATGTTAAATGGACAGACCCCAACAATGACCAAACCGCAAATGAACACATGAATTCTGTTACAAATACAGCAGTCATCATTAACTAACATTAGCATGACTTGAAACATGATCATGCGTAATAAATCATAGTTCATGATGATGTACTCATCTTAGTAATGCTTTAATTAAGGTGTTGGTCATCCATGAAGTCATGAATGAAAGACTTTTAACTTGTGTAAGTTCCTGATGATCATGAGTTATTAATGCAAAATTCGTCCATGAGTTTATGCATGAATTCATGATAATTCATATTCCCTTACCATAAAGTGTTACCGTTGTGCTTTATATTTGTTGATTAAACTACATTTTTTCAGGATTCTGTGATGAAATAAGAATAGAATCTTTTGTAACAATTTAAAGATCTTTACTGTCACTTTGATCACGCATCCTTGCTGAACAAAGGTATTAATTTCTGGTGTAAAAGAAATAAATCTTGATCCCAAATGTGTGAATGCTAGTGTTTATTAAGTAAAACTGTCAGCAACGCCCTCTGTCGGATTTGGATGGCTTGACATTCATTTATTGACACTGGGCCTTATATATTCAACTTGAGCAGATTACTTTTCATTGTAAAATGTTCATAAATCCGAATGTACATAAGTCATTGCATGAGTACATTTCTTAAAAACGCGCAAATCCAGGCTTTCAGATTTTAAAATGTTACAACATAAACTGTAAATTTGACTTACTTTAAGTCATGTGTGCAATTGTTGTTTTTTCTAAGTTTATAACATTTCGATTTATCTTTGAACTTTTCATTGAAGCAATTTTTCAAATGCCTGTTTGACACATTTCTTTGTTGCACAGATGGTTAGGCTGCTAGTTTTAATCATTTCAAGAAGAGTTTATGTGCATAATATTTCCCTTTGAATCCTTGCACATGATGATCTTAATAATAGTAATAATTAAAAATAATAAGCAAAGCAGACAAACATTCATGTTAACTGTTGATTAGACATGTTTCTTGTCAAAAAAACAAAACAACGACAACAATGAACAAATACAACAATTGTAATTCCATATTCTGTGAGTATTTGTCAACCATTCCTTCACTTGAGTTGGTTTTATACCCAGATATATGATGCATGCCCAGTTTGGTGCAAATCATTTGCATCGGTACATGTTTTACGTAAATGCTCGCCCCCAAAAATCAAGGAAAAAGAGCTGAGAAAAGGAGCATTTCACACAAAATATCTCATCCATCACCCAAACCCGCCAACAGTAGTAAGCACATATTTTTGTTCCTAGGCAGCACTAACCCATTACATAATTGACATTATATATTTTGTTACTGAAATAACCCCAATGCATTATTTGGTGACTTTTTGCCGCACGGAGACAGAGTTATATCTGTTTTTAAGAAGAAAAATGACTAATAACCTGCTACAAAAACGTCACTGTTTGGACTCCCAATAACACAAGTAATTAGTATTTGGAAGATGATTTCTATATACTGATACATGGTGACTGCTGGTTGAGTTTATTTGTGTAAGCTGAATGAAAAGGATGAGCTTTCTTCTCGGTTTTTGAGAACTCGCGGAGGTCCTGCTTTAATGAGGAGATCTGATTTGTGCTCCAGTTTTACAGTTTGTTTTTCCTGCATTCAGAGACTTTCTGACCCCCTGGCAAATAATCTCATGTTTTACTCTTGCTAAAATTGCCATGGTACGTTTCTTATAGAGAGACCCTGATTCACCCACCTCAGTATCTCAATGCATTCATTTCATGCCAAACAAATGGAACGGGAATTGATCTGCCAAAATGTCCTTCAGCAAAGTTATTTAATCTCAAAGGGTCTCTGAAGTTCTCTTTGGCTGGACGGGAATAAAACTCTCTCTCTCGCTCCTTCTCCCTGTGTTTACTGCCAGGAGGAGCAAAGTATTTTGGCAGAGGAAGAAGGAATCGTACAAGTGCCATTGGAGGGGCATTACAAGTATGGACCAGATTTTCCTAACTAATTCTCACAATAGCGATGCAATTCTAGTTTTTGTTGGCCTATTAAAACAGTAAGGCCGTGGTTACACTGATATCCATTGGTTCTGTAAAACATGACTTTGAGTGCAGAATTTTCTTTTCTTTTAGAACAACAAAAACAACAACAGCAATAGAATCAGAATCTGCTCAAACACACACCAAAAAGGTTCTATATAATGAGACAATTTAATTATATATAATTATATATATAATTATAATATATATATATAAGACATATATAGACATCTATATTATGTCTTAAAGAATGCATACTTTCATATTAAACAGGTTATTTAAATGTTTTCTAGTGATACATTGTAGTGTTTATAATCCATCAAATTTAATTCAAACTGAAAACAGATAAAAAAACTAAATTCATAAAATGATCCGTGGGAGGTTTTTACTGTATATGGTGAAGTGCCTGACAGAACCAAATCATAAAAATTCTGTCTGTCATTTATTCTGGCGGGACTTATTCTACCAAATTGTGTGTTGCACTTTCTCCCATTCATAGTGAAATGAGTGATCCGTCTTTGTAAAACTAAAGTCTTTTCTATGGATTTCTCTAGGTACTTATAGGACATATAATAATGTAAATATATACACAGGAATAGAGAGAAATAAATACATGCATATAATTAAATAAAAAAACTTGAAGGGATAGTTCACCCACAAATGAAAATTCTGTCATTATTTACTCAGCCTCATGTTGTTCCAAACCCGTAAGACTTTCGTTCATCTTCGGAAAACAAATGAATATCTTGTCAATAAAATCTGAGAGATTTCTGTCCCTCCATTGATAGATACTCAACTACCAGTGTGACACTTCAAAAAGTCTTCAAAAATCCAAGTGGTTTAGTCAAAATTTTCTGGAGAGAATCGATCGCCTTATATGATGAACAGATTTAACTTTGAATTAGGCTATGCAAGTTCAGTTTACAAACATTGATCAACAGACATAAAAAAACCCTCAACCGAACCTTGATGCATGAGAACAAACCACTTGCTGGATGTGACGTGTAACACGAGAATGAACCTCATTGGTTCTCGCTGAAGCTCAAACGTGACGCGTAACACGAGAATGAATTTCATTGGTTCTTGCTGAAGATCAAACGTGACGCGTAACACGAGAATGAACCTCATTGGTTCTCGCTGAAGCTCAAACGTGACGCGTAACACGAGAATGAATCTCATTGGTTCTCGCTGAAGCTCAAACGTGATGCGTAACACGAGAATGAACCTCATTGGTTCTTGCTGAAGCTCAAACGTGACACGTAACATGAGAATGAAACTCATTGGTTCTTGTTCAAGATCAAACGTGACGCGTAACACCAGAATGAACCTCATTGGTTCTCCCTGAAGCTCAAACGTGACGCGTAACACGAGAATGAATCTCATTGGTTCTCGCTGAAGCTCAAACGTGATGCGTAACACGAGAATGAACCTCATTGGTTCTCGCTGAAGCTCAAACGTGATGCGTAACACGAGAATGAACCTCATTGGTTCTCGCTGAAGCTCAAACGTGATGCGTAACACGAGAATGAATCTCATTGGTTCTCGCTGAAGCTCAAACGTGACGCGTAACACGAGAATGAATCTCATTGGTTCTCGCTGAAGCTCAAACGTGATGCGTAACACGAGAATGAACCTCATTGGTTCTTGCTGAAGCTCAAACGTGACACGTAACATGAGAATGAAACTCATTGGTTCTTGTTCAAGATCAAACGTGACGCGTAACACGAGAATGAACCTCATTGGTTCTCGCTGAAGCTCAAACGTGACGCGTAACACGAGAATGAATCTCATTGGTTCTCGCTGAAGCTCAAACGTGATGCGTAACACGAGAATGAACCTCATTGGTTCTCGCTGAAGGTCAAACGTGACGCGTAACACGAGAATGAACCTCATTGGTTCTCGCTGAAGCTCAAACGTGACGTGTATCACGAGAATGAACCTCATTGGTTCTCGCTGAAGGTCAAACGTGACGTGTAACACGAGAATGAACCTCATTGGTTCTCGCTGAAGCTCAAACGTGACGTGTAACACGAGAATGAACCTCATTGGTTCTCGCTGAAGATCAAACGTGACGCGTAACACGAGAATGAATCTCATTGGTTCTCGCTGAAGCTCAAACGTGACGCGTAACACGAGAATGAACCTCATTGGTTCTTGCTGAAGGTCAAACGTGATGCGTAACACGAGAATGAACCTCATTGGTTCTCGCTGAAGCTCAAACGTGACGTGTAACACGAGAATGAACCTCATTGGTTCTCGCTGAAGGTCAAACGTGACGCGTAACACGAGAATGAACCTCATTGGTTCTTGCTGAAGGTCAAACGTGACGCGTAACACGAGAATGAATCTCATTGGTTCTTGCTGAAGGTCAAACGTGACGAGTAACACGAGAATGAACCTCATTGGTTCTTGCTGAAGGTCAAACGTGACGAGTAACACGAGAATGAACCTCATTGGTTCTTGCTGAAGGTCAAACGTGATGCGTAACACGAGAATGAACCTCATTGGTTCTTGCTGAAGGTCAAACGTGACGCGTAACACGAGAATGAACCTCATTGGTTCTCGCTGAAGGTCAAACGTGACGCGTAACACGAGAATGAATCTCATTGGTTCTCGCTGAAGGTCAAACGTGACGCGTAACACGAGAATGAACCTCATTGGTTCTTGCTGAAGGTCAAACGTGACGCGTAACACGAGAATGAACCTCATTGGTTCTCGCTGAAGGTCAAACGTGACGCGTAACACGAGAATGAATCTCATTGGTTCTCGCTGAAGGTCAAACGTGACGCGTAACACGAGAATGAACCTCATTGGTTCTCGCTGAAGGTCAAACGTGACGCGTAACACGAGAATGAATCTCATTGGTTCTTGCTGAAGGTCAAACGTGATGCGTAACACGAGAATGAACCTCATTGGTTCTTGCTGAAGGTCAAACGTGATGCGTAACACGAGAATGAACCTCATTGGTTCTTGCTGAAGGTCAAACGTGACGCGTAACACGAGAATGAACCTCATTGGTTCTCGCTGAAGCTCAAACGTGACGCGTAACACGAGAATGAACCTCATTGGTTCTCGCTGAAGGTCAAACGTGACGCGTAACACGAGAATGAATCTCATTGGTTCCCGCTGAAGCTCAAACGTGATGCGTAACACGAGAATGAACCTCATTGGTTCTCGCTGAAGATCAAACGTGATGCGTAACACGAGAATGAATCTCATTGGTTCTCGCTGAAGATCAAACGTGATACGTAACACGAGAATGAATCTCATTGGTTCTCGCTGAAGATCAAACGTGACGCGTAACACGAGAATGAACCTCATTGGTTCTTGCTGAAGATCAAACGTGACGCGTAACACGAGAATGAACCTCATTGGTTCTCGCTGAAGATCAAACGTGACGCGTAACACGAGAATGAACCTCATTGGTTCTCGCTGAAGATCAAACGTGATGCGTAACACGAGAATGAACCTCATTGGTTCTCGCTGAAGATCAAACGTGATACGTAACACGAGAATGAATCTCATTGGTTCTCGTTGAAGATCAAACGTGACGCGTAACACGAGAATGAACCTCATTGGTTCTTGCTGAAGATCAAACGTGACGCGTAACACGAGAATGAACCTCATTGGTTCTTGCTGAAGATCAAACGTGATGCGTAACACGAGAATGAATTTCATTGGTTCTTGCTGAAGATCAAACGTGACGCGTAACACGAGAATGAACCTCATTGGTTCTTGCTGAAGCTCAAACGTGACGCGTAACACGAGAATGATCCTCATTGGTTCTCGCTGAAGCTCAAACATGACGCGTAACACGAGAATGATCCTCATTGGTTCTCGCTGAAGCTCAAACGTGACGCGTAACACGAGAATGAACCTCATTGGTTCTCGCTGAAGATCAAACGTGACGCGTAACACGAGAATGAACCTCATTGGTTCTCGCTGAAGATCAAACGTGACGCGTAACACGAGAATGAACCTCATTGGTTCTCGCTGAAGATCAAACGTGACGCGTAACACGAGAATGAACCTCATTGGTTCTCGCTGAAGATCAAACGTGACGCGTAACACGAGAATGAACCTCATTGGTTCTCGCTGAAGATCAAACGTGACGCGTAACACGAGAATTAACCACATTGGTTCTCGCTGAAGCTCAAACGTGACGCGTAACACGAGAATGAACCTCATTGGTTCTCGCTGAAGATCAAACGTGACGCGTAACACGAGAATGAACCTCATTGTTTCTCGTTGAAGCTCAAACGTGACGCGTAACACGAGAATTAACCTCATTGGTTCTCGCTGAAGATCAAACGTGACGCGTAACACGAGAATTAACCTCATTGGTTCTCGCTGAAGATCAAACGTGACGCGTAACACGAGAATGAACCTCATTGGTTCTCGCTGAAGCTCAAACGTGACGTGTAACACGAGAATGAACCTCATTGGTTCTCGCTGAAGATCAAACGTGACGCGTAACACGAGAATGAATCTCATTGGTTCTCGCTGAAGCTCAAACGTGACGCGTAACACGAGAATGAACCTCATTGGTTCTTGCTGAAGGTCAAACGTGATGCGTAACACGAGAATGAACCTCATTGGTTCTCGCTGAAGCTCAAACGTGACGTGTAACACGAGAATGAACCTCATTGGTTCTCGCTGAAGCTCAAACGTGACGCGTAACACGAGAATGAATTTCATTGGTTCTTGCTGAAGATCAAACGTGACGCGTAACACGAGAATGAACCTCATTGGTTCTCGCTGAAGCTCAAACGTGACGCGTAACACGAGAATGAATCTCATTGGTTCTCGCTGAAGCTCAAACGTGATGCGTAACACGAGAATGAACCTCATTGGTTCTCGCTGAAGGTCAAACGTGACGCGTAACACGAGAATGAACCTCATTGGTTCTCGCTGAAGATCAAACGTGACGCGTAACACGAGAATGAACCTCATTGTTTCTCGTTGAAGCTCAAACGTGACGCGTAACACGAGAATGAACCTCATTGGTTCTCGCTGAAGATCAAACGTGACGCGTAACACGAGAATGATCCTCATTGGTTCTCGCACGTCAAGCGAACATGCTTGAGCTTCTGTTTACCACAACTGATGTTGCGAGTTTTATTGTGATTTTGAGAGAATATTTATACGTGAATAAAATACTAAATTCAATCAATAGCCATATGAAGCTTATGAACTAAACTACTAATTTCATACGGAAACGTTTCATGATCTCTTTCTTTAATTGCGTAGCTGTCAATGGGAAAGCTCAGATTTAATTAAAAATCTCTTTATTTGTGTTAAAGAGGTTTGGAACGACACGAAGGTGAGTAAATGATGTTTAATTTTTTAGGGGAACCATCCTAATAATACAAATCTAGAAAAATTAAAGTAGTAGAATTAAGGGTGTCAGTTTTGACAAGGCACAAATGATAAATATTAACATTTATTAATAATCTAAATAAGCAATTTTCAAGCATTACAATTTTGAGTCTTGATTATGATTATTTATGATTATTTTCATGCACACACCAGAACATTAAGGTTAGAATTCCTGTTATATTTATGATGTTTTTATTGGATATTTTCAGAGATGATCCTTCGACTGTCAACATTACTGATGAAATGTCCAGAGGCTCCTTTGGAAGTACTTGGAACACCGTCAACTCCAAAAACGACCCTAAAAGGTTCTGATTCATTTTCATATGAAATGTTTTTGGAATAGCCAGTCACATCTTGTTTATGACACTTGTGGGAGTTACATGCAAAAGTTCAAAGCTCACACTATGATTTATAATAGTCCTTTACGACTGTTACTGTCAGAGTGTACGAACATGATCCTATGTGGGATCTCAGTTTGTGCGTCAGTCAAGACTCGTTAAAGACGGATGCATGCGAGAAGACTTGTCCAGAGTTTTACATCATCAGTCCATGACATGTTTAGTGATGTTGAGCTGCAATTACATGCGGGATTGAAATTTTTAATCATGGCTTGTCTTGAGTAGAAAATTTGGGAAAAAAACAAGACTGTGTGTGTGGAGCAAATGGTCATGAATCTCACACTCTCTATGATGCATTTAGTTTACACTCTTTTGCTTTCCTAATTAACATACATTACATTAAAACGAGATATATACAAATATATTCTTGAAAGAAAAATACATTTTCTAAAATGGCTACAACTGAATTTCATCTAAGGTCAAATTTGATCGCATTTAATCTACTTTCGGCAAACTAGCGATCAAAGAATGCAGATTTTGGACTAGGATCAAAGGAATCTTTTAGGATTTGCTAAATGTATCTGAGAAAACCAAATCATAGCCAAAATTGCACCGTGTGAACCCGTCTGTATTCAAATGTAGAGATTTATTATTGTTTTTCTGCAATATTTACAGGGATTGTCGGGTGTTTTCACACTTGTAATTTGGTTCTGCTCCACTCAGTGTTCACTTTGACATTTTTAGACCAAACCTAAAGGTACATGGATGTGTTCACAACTTGATTGGTGGCTTTTATGACGTATTTTTTTGCGACGGAACTTACTGAACATCGGAAGCAATGCTGTGTTCTGGGCTGAAAGCACTCGTTGTATGTGCGTAGCTATATATGATGATATTCTGACCAGCTGAGAGCTCTCATAAGAGCTTCTAAAATGTGTAAAGGAGTCAAAACAGCTTCGGGAATCCCTCCAACACACACACACACACACACACACACACACACACACACACACACACACACACAAATGAAGAT
This sequence comes from Rhodeus uyekii, assembly GCA_037043235.1. Taxonomy (NCBI): domain Eukaryota; kingdom Metazoa; phylum Chordata; class Actinopteri; order Cypriniformes; family Acheilognathidae; genus Rhodeus; species Rhodeus uyekii. The sequence continues at coordinate 186,156 of JAWRVZ010000220.1, read as the reverse complement.
CTGCTGTGAGGAGACGCGGTTCTGACGCCTGTACCGAACTGTGATGGGCAACATCACGACTATGACGAGAATGGCAGCATTCACACTTATTCAAGTGAATCGCACTAACAGAGCATTCGCACCAGGGTTCGTTTCAATCCAACAAATCATGCCAAGTGTGAACACACTCTTACTTTTCTGTGCATTCACTTTAAAAAATGTTTGCTACACCTTTAAATGGTCATTGTTTGTGGAAATACGTGGACAAACATCATATTGGCCTTTTAAAAATCCATTTATTCTGCATGATAACCCATTGTTTTATTCTTTCTTTTGTCTTAGTACCCATTCCTAAGGATGTAGATGCTGATCCCCTAAAGGTAAGCGTTCTCATAGCAACATCCCACGTCACTTTAGGATCTCATCTTTCTTCGCATGGCAACAAGTATTTTGACCAAATTGGCGGCGTTGATTGTAATCCATCTGGAACAGACATTTACCATTATGTGTCTCTCCAAGAATGTTTGAATTCACCCCAATTTTCCCACCCAGTTAGTCAGTCGAAAACAATAAATCATTCACATCTCTCTGTAAGTGTCAGACAAAGACAGACAGCATGTGATCGTCTTTTGTTGTTGTTTTTGTTGTTTTTTACTACTTGGACAAGAAAAATGTCTTATCAGCCGTGAACGTGAATGTATGTCCATTCTGCTTATTATTATTATTATTATTATTATTAAGATCATCATGTGCAATGAAGGGAAAAAAGAGGGAAATATTATGCACATGAAGACAATTTGACATGAATGCATTAGATCAAATCTCACAAAAAATCACCAAGTGATTTCCCCATTCTTTTTCTTCATAGGAATTTGAAACTTTTCTTCAATAAAACATTCTGATGCATTAACAAAACCAGGCAGCTCAAAGATAAATTAAAATATTATAAACTTTGATCTGAAGTATTTGGAAAAACAACAAATTATTTTACATTACGATTTACATTTTTATGAGGAAATGAACTACTTCCAGTGATTCATTGCATGTCTATTGCATTAGCAATGATGGAACAATATAAAAACGAAGGAAATCATCACAGAAATCATATAGCTCACAATATAGAAATTATGTAATTTAAGACTGTAAGGATTCGCAATTCTTCATGGGAGCCTGTTTTTATTAATTAATTGACTTTATTAGATAATTTGTGGTGTCTACAGGAAGAGCTAAGGATTGAAATGTTATTATAATATAATTAAAAACAAGTTTTGCTATGGAAAAAATTAATTGGACTTGCCACATTGATACACATTCAATAAATGCAATAATTACACACTGAACTGTTGCCGTTTAGGTTAATTCGGGTAAACTAATTATCCTTCTTGTGTCATTTTGCAGCCTGCCTAATAAGAGAGCGTCAATGGAAAGAAGAGAATCTGATTAATCTGATACACTGTGTTCACACACACACACACACACACACACACACACATATACATATACACTCACACACTTACCTAGCTATCCAAATAGACTTCTATTGTTTTTTAATAGGAATAGTTCATTAAAATGAAGAATTATTTTTACATTTTTAGGGAAACTATTCCTACAGCGGCCAGTTGCATAAACATAGCCGCTAAGTTAAGACTGTCTTAGAAATATCGACTAGCAATTAGTCAGGGCTAATTAACCTTATGTAACTGACTTAAAGAAGTCATGACCAGTCTTGAAGCAAATAATTAGCTGTCTAAGACTGGTCTAAGCAGTTTATGCAACCGGCCACAGGTATAAATAATGCGAAAATAACCCGTACACAAACTCTATCCCTAACTCAACTCCTCAATGAAATCACATTTGTGTTCTGATAAATATCTTATTTGCTTAATGAACAACTTATCCGTGGGTTTTTACAGATTTAACTGTCTTCTGGAGACATTATCCAGCATTTTTGTCCTTAAAGTATGGGTAGTTTACAAGTAAACAGACATATAAAGCTCCCAGTCTCGTCTTGTGTTTCTGTATTTTAAAGTATATCACAACGCTAAGCTTCTTATCTTCTAGTTATAAAGCCTGTACATGCATAATAGTAATACCAGCAAATAGAGCGAGGCATTGATTGATCGTGTGTGTGTGTGAGATGAGGAGAAAGTGTGTCAGGATTTGAAACTTTTATTTTAAATGCTCTCTGAAGTATTTTATATGTTTTGTATTTTAAAAAGAAAGTGTTCCTGCAACCCTTTCACATCCCTAAAAGTGCAGTTTTAAATAAATGTGTGGACAATATGTAGGGTAGGTGAGAATTGAGTTTAATTTACAGTAAGGCTGAGCGATATAGCTAAACCAAGGATATTTTTCAGCTTTTTGATGATATACCATTGTGTCCTTGAGCAAGACGAGTCCCTTCTCGAGGTTCGATATTCCTGCAGTCACTGTATTTGCTGTAATATTTTAAAAAGCATACAAATATATTGTAAGTTCTTGAAATACAGTACCTAAAATTGCTGTGTTTTGCTGAACGCTGTCTTTGCATTTATGCAATGGAGAAATAAATCTTAATAATAGAATATTAATTTTAGCTATTCAAATGTTTTGCAATTATTTGTACTAAGAATGCTGCTTGTGTAAATATAGTTTCCATCTGACTTGTCAAGAGTTCATCCCTATATTTTGAAGGCTGTATGTTGATGCTCACAATGCCAAAGTGTAGATGTGTTTTCATGCTAAAAGCGAATAATGGAAAGACGTCTGAAGTCATATCAGCTGCACATCAGTAAACTGTCCCCTCAAAATGATTGTCTGTATTTTCTCTTAAGCAATTCAATGCATTAGCTGGATGCTGTACTGTAAATGCATCTTCAGACAAAGATTGCATTCCTTTTTCATTAAAAAAAGCAATAGGCCCAGGGTTTTAGACGTACGGGTCCATCAAATAATGATTGTTGAGTTCCTCATACAATGAATTATTTCCATTTAAACACCTGTAACTTCTGCCATTTAATATCACTATAGATATTTATAACAAAATCATACATACTGTGATATTGTTACCTTAAATTGATTCATATGTTTAGCTCTTATTGTTACGCATATATTTGTTTTGTATGGATTATATCTTCACACTCAGATGGTTTGATTTTGAAAGACAAGAGTGATTGTTATCATGCTAATATTTTCACGGTTTATTCTGACTTAAGCTTAAGTCCTATTATAATATTGGAGTAAATCATCTACTTACTCTTTGTTGATGTTTAATTATCTCAGATATCTCTATATCCTCAGTGTGTCTGCGTGGCTTTGGGATCTTTAACTGTGTGCTTTGTTTGTTTTCTGGGAGGATATGGCATATCCTTCATTTGCACTTGTATTTCATGAACTGGGTATAATTAGATTTTTTTCTGAAGATTTTGTTCCTGCTATTTCTTCTACAGTGAAATAAAAAGCTCTGCAATATGAATGTGAATGTGTCCCTGCATGAACTATGTCTCATGCCATGTTTCTGTAATTGATATGGAAAAAAGTGTGTGTGTGTGTGTGTGTGTGTGTATGTAGAGTTTTAATAGGCTATGTAATTGTATAGACTAACTATAAAACTAAAAATGTTTTAAACTAAAAATGTCCATTATGGTGAAAAGCAAATATTATGTAAAAATGTTCTCTGTTACAGGACTAGACAGAGCATTTTACCCAATCAGAAATGCTCACTGGCTGTCAATCATTTAGCATGCCTATGTTTGCTGACAGCTGGTTTGCTGGCATGCGTATTTGTGGACGGGATTATAGGGGGTCTATCCGCAATGGCTAAATGAGGCAGCACCTGTTATCTTTCTCATTTCTGAGCGCCATTTTAGTTAAAATTGTCATGTTTGGGGAGACACGTTTGAGCTTCAGCAAGAACCAATGAGGTTCATTCTCGTGTTACGCGTCACGTTTGAGCTTCAGCAAGAACCAATGAGGTTCATTCTCGTGTTACGCGTCACGTTTGATCTTCAGCGAGAACCAATGAGGTTCATTCTCGTGTTACGCGTCACGTTTGAGCTTCAGCGAGAACCAATGAGGTTCATTCTCGTGTTACGCGTCACGTTTGATCTTCAGCAAGAACCAATGAGGTTCATTCTCGTGTTACGCGTCACGTTTGATCTTCAGCGAGAACCAATGAGGTTCATTCTCGTGTTACGCGTCACGTTTGAGCTTCAGCAAGAACCAATGAGGTTCATTCTCGTGTTACGCGTCACGTTTGAGCTTCAGCAAGAACCAGTGAGGTTCATTCTCGTGTTACGCGTCACGTTTGATCTTCAGCGAGAACCAGTGAGCTTCATTCTCGTGTTACGCGTCACGTTTGATCTTCAGCGAGAACCAATGAGGTTCATTCTCGTGTTACGAGTCACGTTTGATCTTCAGCGAGAACCAGTGAGGTTCATTCTCGTGTTACGAGTCACGTTTGATCTTCAGCGAGAACCAGTGAGGTTCATTCTCGTGTTACGCGTCACGTTTGATCTTCAGCGAGAACCAATGAGGTTCATTCTCGTGTTACGAGTCACGTTTGATCTTCAGCGAGAACCAATGAGGTTCATTCTCGTGTTACGCGTCACGTTTGATCTTCAGCGAGAACCAGTGAGGTTCATTCTCGTGTTACGCATCACGTTTGATCTTCAGCGAGAACCAATGAGGTTCATTCTCGTGTTACGCGTCACGTTTGATCTTCAGCGAGAACCAGTGAGCTTCATTCTCGTGTTACGCGTCACGTTTGATCTTCAGCGAGAACCAGTGAGCTTCATTCTCGTGTTACGCGTCACGTTTGATCTTCAGCGAGAACCAGTGAGGTTCATTCTCGTGTTACGCGTCACGTTTGATCTTCAGCGAGAACCAGTGAGCTTCATTCTCGTGTTACGAGTCACGTTTGAGCTTCAGCGAGAACCAATGAGGTTCATTCTCGTGTTACGAGTCACGTTTGATCTTCAGCAAGAACCAATGAGGTTCATTCTCGTGTTGCGCTTCACGTTTGATCTTCAGCGAGAACCAGTGAGCTTCATTCTCGTGTTGCGCTTCACGTTTGATCTTCAGCGAGAACCAGTGAGCTTCATTCTCGTGTTACGCGTCACGTTTGATCTTCAGCGAGAACCAGTGAGGTTAATTCTCGTGTTACGCGTCACGTTTGATCTTCAGCGAGAACCAGTGAGGTTCATTCTCGTGTTACGCGTCACGTTTGATCTTCAGCGAGAACCAGTGAGGTTCATTCTCGTGTTACGCGTCACGTTTGATCTTCAGCGAGAACCAGTGAGGTTCATTCTCGTGTTACGCGTCACGTTTGATCTTCAGCGAGAACCAGTGAGGTTCATTCTCGTGTTACGCGTCACGTTTGATCTTCAGCGAGAACCAGTGAGGTTCATTCTCGTGTTACGCGTCACGTTTGATCTTCAGCGAGAACCAGTGAGGTTCATTCTCGTGTTACGCGTCACGTTTGAGCTTCAGCGAGAACCAATGAGGTTCATTCTCGTGTTACACGTCACGTTTGATCTTCAGCGAGAACCAATGAGGTTCATTCTCGTGTTACGCGTCACGTTTGATCTTCAGCGAGAACCAATGAGGTTCATTCTCGTGTTACGCGTCACGTTTGATCTTCAGCGAGAACCAATGAGGTTCATTCTCGTGTTACGCGTCACGTTTGAGCTTCAGCGAGAACCAATGAGGTTCATTCTCGTGTTACGCGTCACGTTTGAGCTTCAGCGAGAACCAATGAGGTTAATTCTCGTGTTACGAGTCACGTTTGAGCTTCAGCGAGAACCAGTGAGGTTCATTCTCGTGTTACGCGTCACGTTTGATCTTCAGCGAGAACCAGTGAGCTTCATTCTCGTGTTACGCTTCACGTTTGATCTTCAGCGAGAACCAGTGAGCTTCATTCTCGTGTTACGAGTCACGTTTGAGCTTCAGCGAGAACCAGTGAGGTTCATTCTCGTGTTACGCGTCACGTTTGAGCTTCAGCGAGAACCAGTGAGGTTCATTCTCGTGTTACGCGTCACGTTTGATCTTCAGCGAGAACCAGTAAGCTTCATTCTCGTGTTACGCGTCACGTTTGATCTTCAGCGAGAACCAGTGAGCTTCATTCTCGTGTTACGAGTCACGTTTGAGCTTCAGCGAGAACCAGTGAGGTTCATTCTCGTGTTACGCGTCACGTTTGATCTTCAGCGAGAACCAGTGAGGTTCATTCTCGTGTTACGCGTCACGTTTGATCTTCAGCGAGAACCAGTGAGGTTCATTCTCGTGTTACGCGTCACGTTTGATCTTCAGCGAGAACCAGTGAGGTTCATTCTCGTGTTACGCGTCACGTTTGATCTTCAGCGAGAACCAGTGAGGTTCATTCTCGTGTTACGCGTCACGTTTGATCTTCAGCGAGAACCAGTGAGCTTCATTCTCGTGTTACGAGTCACGTTTGAGCTTCAGCGAGAACCAATGAGGTTCATTCTCGTGTTACGAGTCACGTTTGATCTTCAGCAAGAACCAATGAGGTTCATTCTCGTGTTGCGCGTCACGTTTGAGCTTCAGCGAGAACCAATGAGCTTCATTCTCGTGTTACGCGTCACGTTTGATCTTCAGCGAGAACCAGTGAGGTTCATTCTCGTGTTACGCGTCACGTTTGATCTTCAGCGAGAACCAGTGAGGTTCATTCTCGTGTTACGCGTCACGTTTGATCTTCAGCGAGAACCAGTGAGCTTCATTCTCGTGTTACGCGTCACGTTTGATCTTCAGCGAGAACCAGTGAGGTTCATTCTCGTGTTACGCGTCACGTTTGATCTTCAGCGAGAACCAGTGAGGTTCATTCTCGTGTTACGCGTCACGTTTGATCTTCAGCGAGAACCAGTGAGGTTCATTCTCGTGTTACGCGTCACGTTTGAGCTTCAGCGAGAACCAATGAGGTTCATTCTCGTGTTACGCGTCACTTTTGAGCTTCAGCGAGAACCAATGAGGTTCATTCTCGTGTTACACGTCACGTTTGATCTTCAGCGAGAACCAATGAGGTTCATTCTCGTGTTACGCGTCACGTTTGATCTTCAGCGAGAACCAATGAGGTTCATTCTCGTGTTACGCGTCACGTTTGAGCTTCAGCGAGAACCAATGAGGTTCATTCTCGTGTTACGCGTCACGTTTGATCTTCAGCGAGAACCAATGAGGTTCATTCTCGTGTTACGCATCACGTTTGATCTTCAGCGAGAACCAATGAGGTTCATTCTCGTGTTACGCGTCACGTTTGAGCTTCAGCGAGAACCAATGAGGTTCATTCTCGTGTTACGCGTCACGTTTGAGCTTCAGCGAGAACCAATGAGGTTCATTCTCGTGTTACGCGTCACGTTTGATCTTCAGCGAGAACCAGTGAGGTTCATTCTCGTGTTACACGTCACGTTTGATCTTCAGCGAGAACCAATGAGGTTCATTCTCGTGTTACGCGTCACGTTTGATCTTCAGCGAGAACCAATGAGGTTCATTCTCGTGTTACGCGTCACGTTTGATCTTCAGCGAGAACCAATGAGGTTCATTCTCGTGTTACGCGTCACGTTTGATCTTCAGCGAGAACCAGTGAGGTTCATTCTCGTGTTACACGTCACGTTTGATCTTCAGCGAGAACCAATGAGGTTCATTCTCGTGTTACGCGTCACGTTTGATCTTCAGCGAGAACCAATGAGGTTCATTCTCGTGTTACGCGTCACGTTTGATCTTCAGCGAGAACCAATGAGGTTCATTCTCGTGTTACACGTCACGTTTGATCTTCAGCGAGAACCAATGAGGTTCATTCTCGTGTTACGCGTCACGTTTGAGCTTCAGCGAGAACCAATGAGGTTCATTCTCGTGTTACGCGTCACGTTTGAGCTTCAGCGAGAACCAATGAGGTTCATTCTCGTGTTACGCGTCACGTTTGATCTTCAGCGAGAACCAGTGAGGTTCATTCTCGTGTTACGCGTCACGTTTGATCTTCAGCGAGAACCAGTGAGGTTCATTCTCGTGTTACGCGTCACGTTTGAGCTTCAGCGAGAACCAATGAGGTTCATTCTCGTGTTACGCGTCACGTTTGATCTTCAGCGAGAACCAATGAGGTTCATTCTCGTGTTACGCGTCACGTTTGAGCTTCAGCGAGAACCAATGAGGTTCATTCTCGTGTTACGCGTCACGTTTGATCTTCAGCGAGAACCAATGAGGTTCATTCTCGTGTTACGCGTCACGTTTGAGCTTCAGCGAGAACCAATGAGGTTCATTCTCGTGTTACGCGTCACGTTTGAGCTTCAGCGAGAACCAATGAGGTTAATTCTCGTGTTACGAGTCACGTTTGAGCTTCAGCGAGAACCAGTGAGGTTCATTCTCGTGTTACGCGTCACGTTTGATCTTCAGCGAGAACCAGTGAGCTTCATTCTCGTGTTACGCGTCACGTTTGATCTTCAGCGAGAACCAGTGAGCTTCATTCTCGTGTTACGAGTCACGTTTGAGCTTCAGCGAGAACCAGTGAGGTTCATTCTCGTGTTACGCGTCACGTTTGAGCTTCAGCGAGAACCAGTGAGGTTCATTCTCGTGTTACGCGTCACGTTTGATCTTCAGCGAGAACCAGTAAGCTTCATTCTCGTGTTACGCGTCACGTTTGATCTTCAGCGAGAACCAGTGAGCTTCATTCTCGTGTTACGAGTCACGTTTGAGCTTCAGCGAGAACCAGTGAGGTTCATTCTCGTGTTACGCGTCACGTTTGATCTTCAGCGAGAACCAGTGAGGTTCATTCTCGTGTTACGCGTCACGTTTGATCTTCAGCGAGAACCAGTGAGGTTCATTCTCGTGTTACGCGTCACGTTTGATCTTCAGCGAGAACCAGTGAGGTTCATTCTCGTGTTACGCGTCACGTTTGATCTTCAGCGAGAACCAGTGAGCTTCATTCTCGTGTTACGAGTCACGTTTGAGCTTCAGCGAGAACCAATGAGGTTCATTCTCGTGTTACGAGTCACGTTTGATCTTCAGCGAGAACCAGTGAGCTTCATTCTCGTGTTACGCGTCACGTTTGATCTTCAGCGAGAACCAGTGAGGTTCATTCTCGTGTTACGCGTCACGTTTGATCTTCAGCGAGAACCAGTGAGGTTCATTCTCGTGTTACGCGTCACGTTTGAGCTTCAGCGAGAACCAATGAGGTTCATTCTCGTGTTACGCGTCACTTTTGAGCTTCAGCGAGAACCAATGAGGTTCATTCTCGTGTTACACGTCACGTTTGATCTTCAGCGAGAACCAATGAGGTTCATTCTCGTGTTACGCGTCACGTTTGATCTTCAGCGAGAACCAATGAGGTTCATTCTCGTGTTACGCATCACGTTTGAGCTTCAGCGAGAACCAATGAGGTTCATTCTCGTGTTACGCGTCACGTTTGATCTTCAGCGAGAACCAATGAGGTTCATTCTCGTGTTACGCATCACGTTTGATCTTCAGCGAGAACCAATGAGGTTCATTCTCGTGTTACACGTCACGTTTGATCTTCAGCGAGAACCAATGAGGTTCATTCTCGTGTTACGCGTCACGTTTGAGCTTCAGCGAGAACCAATGAGGTTCATTCTCGTGTTACGCGTCACGTTTGAGCTTCAGCGAGAACCAATGAGGTTCATTCTCGTGTTACGCGTCACGTTTGATCTTCAGCGAGAACCAGTGAGGTTCATTCTCGTGTTACGCGTCACGTTTGATCTTCAGCGAGAACCAGTGAGGTTCATTCTCGTGTTACGCGTCACGTTTGATCTTCAGCGAGAACCAGTGAGGTTCATTCTCGTGTTACGCGTCACGTTTGATCTTCAGCGAGAACCAGTGAGCTTCATTCTCGTGTTACGAGTCACGTTTGAGCTTCAGCGAGAACCAATGAGGTTCATTCTCGTGTTACGAGTCACGTTTGATCTTCAGCAAGAACCAATGAGGTTCATTCTCGTGTTGCGCGTCACGTTTGAGCTTCAGCGAGAACCAATGAGCTTCATTCTCGTGTTACGCGTCACGTTTGATCTTCAGCGAGAACCAGTGAGGTTCATTCTCGTGTTACGCGTCACGTTTGATCTTCAGCGAGAACCAGTGAGCTTCATTCTCGTGTTACGCGTCACGTTTGATCTTCAGCGAGAACCAGTGAGCTTCATTCTCGTGTAACGCGTCACGTTTGATCTTCAGCGAGAACCAGTGAGGTTCATTCTCGTGTTACGCGTCACGTTTGATCTTCAGCGAGAACCAGTGAGCTTCATTCTCGTGTTACGCGTCACTTTTGAGCTTCAGCGAGAACCAATGAGGTTCATTCTCGTGTTACGCGTCACGTTTGAGCTTCAGCGAGAACCAATGAGGTTCATTCTCGTGTTACGCGTCACTTTTGAGCTTCAGCGAGAACCAATGAGGTTCATTCTCGTGTTACGCGTCACGTTTGATCTTCAGCGAGAACCAGTGAGGTTCATTCTCGTGTTACGCGTCACGTTTGATCTTCAGCGAGAACCAGTGAGGTTCATTCTCGTGTTACGCGTCACGTTTGATCTTCAGCGAGAACCAGTGAGGTTCATTCTCGTGTTACGCGTCACGTTTGATCTTCAGCGAGAACCAGTGAGCTTCATTCTCGTGTTACGAGTCACGTTTGATCTTCAGCAAGAACCAATGAGGTTTATTCTCGTGTTGCGCGTCACGTTTGAGCTTCAGCGAGAACCAATGAGCTTCATTCTCGTGTTACGCGTCACGTTTGATCTTCAGCGAGAACCAGTGAGGTTCATTCTCGTGTTACGCGTCACGTTTGATCTTCAGCGAGAACCAGTGAGCTTCATTCTCGTGTTACGCGTCACGTTTGATCTTCAGCGAGAACCAGTGAGCTTCATTCTCGTGTTACGCGTCACGTTTGATCTTCAGCGAGAACCAGTGAGGTTCATTCTCGTGTTACGCGTCACGTTTGATCTTCAGCGAGAACCAGTGAGGTTCATTCTCGTGTTACGCGTCACGTTTGAGCTTCAGCGAGAACCAGTGAGGTTCATTCTCGTGTTACGCGTCACTTTTGAGCTTCAGCGAGAACCAATGAGGTTCATTCTCGTGTTACGCGTCACGTTTGATCTTCAGCGAGAACCAATGAGGTTCATTCTCGTGTTACGCGTCACGTTTGAGCTTCAGCGAGAACCAATGAGGTTCATTCTCGTGTTACGCGTCACGTTTGATCTTCAGCGAGAACCAATGAGGTTCATTCTCGTGTTACGCATCACGTTTGATCTTCAGCGAGAACCAATGAGGTTCATTCTCGTGTTACACGTCACGTTTGATCTTCAGCGAGAACCAATGAGGTTCATTCTCGTGTTACGCGTCACGTTTGAGCTTCAGCGAGAACCAATGAGGTTCATTCTCGTGTTACGCGTCACGTTTGATCTTCAGCGAGAACCAATGAGGTTCATTCTCGTGTTACGCGTCACGTTTGAGCTTCAGCGAGAACCAATGAGGTTCATTCTCGTGTTACGCGTCACGTTTGATCTTCAGCGAGAACCAATGAGGTTCATTCTCGTGTTACGCGTCACGTTTGATCTTCAGCGAGAACCAATGAGGTTCATTCTCGTGTTACGCGTCACGTTTGATCTTCAGCGAGAACCAATGAGGTTCATTCTCGTGTTACGCGTCACGTTTGAGCTTCAGCGAGAACCAGTGAGGTTAATTCTCGTGTTACGAGTCACGTTTGAGCTTCAGCGAGAACCAGTGAGGTTCATTCTCGTGTTACGCGTCACGTTTGATCTTCAGCGAGAACCAGTGAGCTTCATTCTCGTGTTACGAGTCACGTTTGAGCTTCAGCGAGAACCAGTGAGGTTCATTCTCGTGTTACGCGTCACGTTTGAGCTTCAGCGAGAACCAGTGAGGTTCATTCTCGTGTTACGCGTCACGTTTGATCTTCAGCGAGAACCAGTGAGCTTCATTCTCGTGTTACGCGTCACGTTTGATCTTCAGCGAGAACCAGTGAGCTTAATTCTCGTGTTACGAGTCACGTTTGAGCTTCAGCGAGAACCAGTGAGGTTCATTCTCGTGTTACGCGTCACGTTTGAGCTTCAGCGAGAACCAGTGAGCTTCATTCTCGTGTTACGCGTCACGTTTGAGCTTCAGCGAGAACCAATGAGGTTCATTCTCGTGTTACGCGTCACTTTTGAGCTTCAGCGAGAACCAATGAGGTTAATTCTCGTGTTACGCGTCACGTTTGATCTTCAGCGAGAACCAATGAGGTTCATTCTCGTGTTACGCGTCACGTTTGATCTTCAGCGAGAACCAATGAGGTTAATTCTCGTGTTACGCGTCACGTTTGAGCTTCAGCGAGAACCAGTGAGGTTCATTCTCGTGTTACGCGTCACGTTTGATCTTCAGCGAGAACCAGTGAGCTTCATTCTCGTGTTACGCGTCACGTTTGATCTTCAGCGAGAACCAGTGAGCTTCATTCTCGTGTTACGAGTCACGTTTGATCTTCAGCGAGAACCAATGAGGTTAATTCTCGTGTTACGCGTCACGTTTGATCTTCAGCGAGAACCAATGAGGTTCATTCTCGTGTTACGCGTCACGTTTGATCTTCAACGAGAACCAATGAGGTTCATTTGAGCTTCTGAATTAAGTCTCTTTTGATTGAACCACTCAATTCATACGGTTTAATCTCTTTTTAAAGTGTCTAACTGGTAGTTGTGTATCTGTCAATGGAGGGATAGAAAGCTTTTAGATTTCATCAAAAAGATCTTCAGTTGTGCTCCAAAGATAAACGAAAATCGTATGGGATTGGAACGACATGAGGGTGAGTAAATAATGACAACATTTTTCGATGATCTACCCCTATAAGATAAAATCAGCTGTTAAAGCTAAAATTATAAATAAACATATCTATTTTATCTCTCTTTTACAGAAACACACACACATTGGGTTTTTATGTTTTATTGGGGCATTCCATAGATATAATGATGTTTACTGTACAGACTGTATATTCAAGCTCCTAACCCTAAAACCAAATTGACGAAATATGGATCATATAATTATGAAAACAGTTGTTCAGGCCTATGTAACTCACAGGCAAGAGTTTGTCTTACCAAACAACCAGTGTTACATCCGTTAAGTATATTTAGGTTCTCTTGTAAAACAAGTGAGCGTGTTGGCTTGATATGTAGTGCTTTATTTGGTGAGCAGATGGTTTGTAGCAGTAGCTGACAGCTCCGAGAGAGACCTGCTCCCAGGACGGACTGCATCTCTGGCACCGGTGCCGTTTTCTCCTCGCTGAAGGACCGCAGACGTGCGGCCCCAGGATGCCCGACAGTGCTGGATAATTGACACATTTCCACAAGGCTTTGGTGACTCCCATCTTCTGTCAGTGTCATGTTAGATACGGTAAGGTAAGCAGAAGTGACACATCGGGCCAGTTTGGAGCGCTGAAGTAAGTTCTCCTCTGGGATTATGGAGGAAGATCATTTGTGCAGATACCTGAGTGGAGTTCAAGCTTCACAGAGAGCTCTGATTTCTGTTTATTATTCTGACAAAATGATTGAAGCCATTTGACACATGGCTATTCTGTTTGACTGCAGTTGCTTTCCCACATGGATTGTTTGATTTGCAGCATTTGCTTACATGTCATCTTGACAAATAACATTTTAACTGCTTACAAAAACTGAATGTTGTATGTTTTCCAAAGGGACAGTGAGGCAAATGTCGATTCTTTTCGTATGTTGCCTTTTAAGTGATCTAAGAGTCTCACTGAAAATGTTCAATGTTTTTTTCTATCCAGACTCAGATTTTACATTGGGCATCAAGTGCCAAACTAATACTTTCTCAAAATAATTATCATTAAAGCTAAAGCAAATGTCGTGGACTAGACCAAACTATAAGCATGACATGGACTGAACGGAAAATGTACCATAGTGTTTTTTTTAAATGTCTTGATTTTTAAAATATGCTTTCAAGTATTAAATTGCCGAAAAGCCAACAATTGAATACACTATGCATGTGCAATCAATTTGAATCACTTTTATCCTTTTTTTTTTTTTTTAACATGGTCTGAGCAAAAGCAAAAGATCAATCGCTTCATTTGAAGAAAGATTTATTTGCATGATTCGATGAAACTGACAGCACTAGTCATTATAAAACAGAGTATTGTAGAATATCACAGTTAAGCAGGGCAGTTTTTATCTGGTGCTGGAGAATCCTCACTCGCGTCGCCCTCTCCCTGTTTTCAGCCAGGACACGAACTCTTTTGCCGCCTGGTCCTGCTGGTAGGAGCTGACATCACTGGTGTATGTGCCGTCTGCGTGGCGTCGTGTGGGAACTCTGGGGGAGAAGCCGTTTACTTACAAAGATTGATATACTTTGTCTATATATATATATATATATATATATATATATATAGAGGATATATTAAACATAATATTATAAACCATATATATATATAAAACGTTAAATATTAACAATTAGGCTGCTATGGCAAATAATCACGTCTAACATAATGGTTTGTTGTATAATATGTTTTTATATATACATTTTTATGTTAGATGAGATTAATCTATTTGACAGCACTAAACTATTTATTTTTCTGTCCTTTTTACTGTAAAGATATTTGTTACAAAATATTTCCATTTCAAATAAATGCTGTTCTTTTGAACTTTATTCATAAAAAATCCTGAAAAAAGCATCAATTTTCACAGAAATATGAAGCAACGCAACTGTTTTTAACATTGATAATAATCAGAACTATTTCTTGAGCAGCAAAGAAACATACTATATATTCACATAGAAAACAGCTGTTTTACATTGATATAATATTACACTGTTTTACTGTATTTATCATCTAATAAATTCAGCTTTAATCACAGGAATAAATGACACTTTACTATATATTCACATAGAAAACAGCTGTTTTACACTGATTTAATATTACACTATTTTACTGTATTTATCATCTAATAAATTCCGCTTTAATCACACGAATAAATGACACTTTACTATATATTCACATAGAAAACAGCTGTTTTACTCTGATATAATATTACACTGTTTTACTGTATTTATCATCTAATAAATTCAGCTTTAATCACAGGAATAAATGACACTTTACTATATATTCACATAGAAAACAGCTGTTTTACACTGATTTAATATTACACTATTTTACTGTATTTATCATCTAATAAATTCCGCTTTAATCACACGAATAAATGACACTTTACTATATATTCACATAGAAAACAGCTGTTTTACTCTGATATAATATTACACTGTTTTACTGTATTTATCATCTAATAAATTCAGCTTTAATCACAGGAATAAATGACACTTTACTATATATTCACATAGAAAACAGCTGTTTTACACTGATTTAATATTACACTATTTTACTGTATTTATCATCTAATAAATTCCGCTTTAATCACACGAATAAATGACACTTTACTATATATTCACATAGAAAACAGCTGTTTTACTCTGATATAATATTACACTGTTTTACTGTATTTATCATCTAATAAATTCAGCTTTAATCACAGGAATAAATGACACTTTACTATATATTCACATAGAAAACAGCTGTTTTACACTGATATAATATTACACTGTTTTACTGTATTTATCATCTAATAAATTCAGCTTTAATCACAGGAATAAATGACACTTTACTATATATTCACATAGAAAACAGCTGTTTTACTCTGATATAATATTACACTGTTTTACTGTATTTATCATCTAATAAATTCAGCTTTAATCGCAGGAATAAATGACACTTTACTATATATTTACTGTATATACAACCATTTTACATTGATATAATATTACACTGTTTTACTGTATTTATCATCTAATAAATTCAGCTTTAATCACAGGAATAAATGACACTTTACTATATATTCACATAGAAAACAGCTGTTTTACACTGATTTAATATTACACTATTTTACTGTATTTATCATCTAATAAATTCAGCTTTAATCACACGAATAAATTACAGTTAAATATACATTTGAATAGAAAAGAATATAGATTTTAAAGAATTTAAATTGGATTAATATGTCACACTTTTACTGTATTTGTGATCAAATAAATGCAGAAGAGACTTCTTTCAAACACAGAACATTTTTACCAAGTCAAAACTTTTGAATGCTAATGTAAATTTACCTTAATTTAAGTTCTCATTGTTTGGATTTTTAACCATTCTAATGCTGTATTCATGCCGTGGGAATTAATTTAAATGAATTTCCATTGATTACATTTTTTTTTTCTATTTTCATAATTACATTTTACGTCTACCTTCTCTTGCTCGACGATTGAGATGTCATGTAAAAAAATGACAAAATTAAATTTGGATATGCTATTTTATTATTTTATGTTTGTTTGTTTTTTTCATTATTTTAAGTACTTCCAGAACTTCTAAACTCACCCGCTCCTTTTGGAGTTCATCAACCACTGAACGAAGTCTTGTGCTCTCCTGGTCTCCAGGTATTTACTGTAATCGTTTGAGAACGTGCCTTCTGAATGTCTCTTCATGTTGTGGACTTCTCTTGGGTCATTAAATAGTGCGTCCTCAGACATAAAGCTGAAAATCAATGTCAAATATGTCATTCTACATAAAGAAAACCTCATCAAGAGCACGCCTGGCTCACATTTCAACCCAAAATCAAAAGGAGGAAATAATGCATTCATTTTGACGTATAAATGTTTTGCATTATGCCGTTATTTATACATAAAATGATTGTATTTGTTGTATTGGTTTAGTTGAATGTTGAATAAGTAACTGCCATGTGAAATTCACAGCAAAAAATGTCTAATTATGACATTTGTCATGAATAATAAAACTTTAAATAGGCTTAATTTCCTTTAAGCAGCATAGTTTATTTTTTATTTTGAGGTTAAACGTGTCTCAGGTTGTGTTTGGTTGGTAAAAGGAACAATCAAAAAAATCCCATTTAAAAAATGAAAAGATTGAGTTGCTCTTACCTGGCGTTTTCTTCTGTGTCTTGTATGGGAATCTGCAGGCTGCTCTGGATCAAGATGAGAAGAATAAGTCCAATGAAGGCGTAGTAGATCCTTACCATCATCTTACCTGAGGACGCAGACGCACAGAGACTCAGCACAGCATTCATGCGTTCTGCCGGTAAAGGTATAGTATCGTGCCAAAGAGCTCACCTGGATTTGTGTTGGGTCGTCACGTAGAAATACGGTTTAGATGTTGTCTCGCTGATTTCACCTTCCTGGCTCCCAGTGCGGTTTCACAGTCCCAGTCTGATGTTCTGAGTCTTATATAGTGATGCCCAGGTGGCATGATCCACACACACACACACACACACTCTCTCTTATTAGTGTCAATCCATTAATCTCAATGCTTCAGTGTATTTGCACTGTGAACCTGTTTAAAAGAGAGATGGGCAAATGGTCAAACAAGTCAAAAAGTCACTTAAGGGGAAAATCAAATATGATTTTGTCGTGTTAAAAACAAAGAACAGCAAATAATTGCATAGGTACTTTCAGGATGAGAAACGTTCAGTCAGATTTCCAGGAAGTGATGTTTGTGCTCTTTCTTTTTGTGTTAAATCGGCTGATATCTCCTTTCACAATACTGGGTAATTAAATATTATATTAAATTATGAAGTAAAATATTACACTCCATAGATCGTATTTGTGGAGGAAAGATTTACAGTAGTAGTTGAACCTAAAAATGTCTGAATGGCATTGCATTAGATAACAAAATATGAAATAAAATTCAATATCTTTTCTCTGTAACCTCACCTCATTTTTGCATTTAAGCTACTTTTAGGTTTTAATCTTTACTTCTACAATGTAAAATAGATGTCAGTTCTGTTACATCGTCGTCATATTTTTATTTATTTATGCATTGATTATAGAAACGCGAATTATAGATTATAGAAATGATAGATTATCAAAATAGCTTTCCTGTGTCTCTAACAGTAGAGAGCGGCGCTTGCAACATCAAGGTCATGGGTTTGATTCCCAGGGAAAGAAAGAACTGATTTCAATGTGTTTCTTGAATGCAGTGCAAGTCGCTTTAGATAAAAGCATCTGATAAATGCAGAAATGTTAATGTTTATCATAAACTGAAGCTTTTGCAATGCATGAACCTTTTGTAAATAAAACTTTATAAAAACGTACCGTCTAACAAATGAACTACAGTAATGCAATATAACAATAAATCAATATAAGATCTAATTCTATTTGATTTTCTTCTTCATCTTATTATTTTTATTGTACAGTTAATTACCCTGAGGATTGTTAATAGAAGTAGCAGCAGCAACTCTCCTCATGTTTCCTAACAAGTAATGGCAGCTTTTGAACTAGTTACCGTCTGAAAGCATTATCGATGGTGCAGTAAAGTAGAGTGGTTTAGGAGCAAATAAATTAATAAATGGACATATTGACTTAGTTGATCATCAGAACATCAGCATGTTGGAAACCTGTTTGCTGGTGATGCTGATGAATTTCTTATTTGATCAGCATCAGTTATTCCAGAGATCTGTGTAACATCATACATTTCTGACAATGACCGCTAAACTATAATCGTCACAGAAACTGATTTTCAGCAAAGCTGTGCTGTGGAAAATGATGTGAGGTGACGTGAGATGAGGTGCAACTCAAATCAATCTTTTATTTTTGTGTATTTTTGTTGAATCGCCCTGTAAAAAGCATCACTCTGTTGTGATTGGCTGACTGTACTTTAATTTGTCTTATATCAGCTAAAACCTAAATGAATTATCTGTAACATTACAGAAAAGTTTTGAATGGCATTATCTGCGCTCTTGGGCAACATCCCTGAGGCGTTCGTTTCAATAGTTCAACCAGCAGGTGGCGCTGTTCATTTACCATGGTATTGACTATTCACTACCAGCCCAATGTTTGGAATAATTGTCAAAACAGTAAAATGAGACCCAGATAGAAGTGTGGAAAGTATGCCGTGAGTTCCATGAGAAGCCGTGCCAGTAGTGTACAATGTAAAATATCAGAAAAAAGAAAAGAATCATCCAGATATCAAATTCTTTCACACTCAGAAGTATTTTTAATTTTGTTCAGGATATATGAAACATGAGTCAGGAGACGAAAGATGTTGAATTGATCTGTTTTCTTACTCAAATCAAACATTGAAGTCAGTGCATAAACAACACCATTTGTAAATGTAGAAACATGAAACATGGCATGAGTCTGTGATAGAAACTACATTCATATCACTTTACGTTCGGAAAGTGAGTTATCACAGCAGTGTGATTAAAAAAACAACAGCTAATGAAAATATCACATACTAAGCAATATAAAAATAACAATACATGAGTGTTTGTTCCCATAAACATGTTCTATCTACAGACGAAACACGAGAAGCATCTGTTATCAACAGTGTTTTGTCAGAGGAACATTTTTGACATAATGCATAATCAGTATGTGCGTTTATCTTTTCTCAGCAAAGCAGTTCTGCAGAAAATGGTTCAAGTGTGTGTAGAGATGGTAACGTGCTTTACCAGACAGTCCGTGATCCTTATCGGTGTACCACTGAAAAACATTGCACTTTTAAATCACGTTTATCTTCAGACATTGCAGAGCATCACTTCATCTTTCATGAATACTCACCATTGCTTCAAAGTCTACTTGACTTTCCACCAGGGCCTTGGAGATTTGAGCGGCTTGCTGAAAGTGGACGTTGTCTGGAGTAGAGAAGTGAAAAAAGGTACAAAAACTGTTCCTGGGACAAAACCCTTTCAAAATGGGTCCCACCCCAAAGCCTTTTAATGAGAGCCAATCTATTTGATTCTTATGGAAGCCCATTTCCGCCACAGTTGAGAAAAAAAAGATTAAGTCGCAATATTGACTTAGTATCTCGAAATAACAAGAAACTTTCTCAAAATAATGACAACTTCTCATGCTTCTCCGCATGGTCAAAGCGTGTAAATGTGAGATCACAGCAAACATGACACGTTCTGTAAAAAGTGCTGTCTTAGTTAAAGTCCGTGTAATATATAAAATGCAATCTAGAGCAGTGGTTCTCAAACTTTTTAGCCAGCGACCCCTAAACTAACATCGACGAGAACTCGCGACCCACTACCACAGAATACACAAACAATAAACAAAAAAAGTTGTTTTAAATCCACATCCACTTCCTTTGGAAGCTTGTTTCCACCACATAATAAAAAAAATACAAAAGGTAATTGCGACTTTATATAATTTATAACTTTATAACTCGCACTGTAAATTTATATTACAATTTCACAATGAGAAAACAAGTCAGAATTGCGAGATGTAAAATCGCAATTTTTAGATTAAAAAATCGCCATTATCTTTTCAAATATTTTCTTACATAGCGGAAACAAACTTCCATAATATTTACTGTATTTCTGCTTACCTTTCAGTGGGATGGGTGCACTTGTTTTTCGGTGCACAAAAGCGTAATCTGTGGCCTGATAACATGTAACATTGGTCAGAAGCGCAATAAAAACAGAACAATTTTGCATTGACATTAGTCAGAAGGGGTCTTGCTCTTGTGTTTTGTAGAGGTACACGGTTCAGATGATTCGGGCAGACTGTCCACAATTTCCTTAACATTTTTAGCCTTGCGAATTACAAATTATCCATTCTTGCAGTTGCAGTTTCCACATGCAGTATCGATAACTAGCGATCAGTCGCCGCACGGTGACGTCATATCTTAGAGTCACGAAATATTATTTACATTTTTTAAAATAAAAAAATAAAAACCCTTCTAATCAATTCTGTCTTTAGAAATAAAAAAAAATGTATTTGTAATCTTAACTTTTTTGAAAAATAATTTTGTAATCAGAAAATACTGAATTTTTTAAGACCAACTCGCGACCCCTTAAAATCATCCCGCGACCCCCCGAGGGGTCGCGACCCCCAGTTTGAGAACCACTGATCTAGAGTAACATCGATGATAAATTATCAGTATATTTTCCATGCGCATAGGAAGGTGTGGAAGTGGAACAGAAGCAGGGCGGTGACTATGAGATCAAAGAGACGGTCAAAAACTGTATCGGATTAACACTGGATTTATTCGTTAAGTTTAAGTGTAACGTCTTCATAAAATGCATGGGTACATGTGTTAATATTAACGAGTATTTCGAGGATGCTCTCTGATGTACAGGTTCATCATAAAGAGTCACTATAATACAATATTATACAACACTATAATACCTCAGTCTATAATTCCTCTGTTTAAATCCATGGATCATGTGCTGCTGCTTGTTCAGACACAAAAATACAAATGAATAAAATACTATATACTTTGAAATCCCTCTCATATACTGATGATTTATCATTCATGTTCTTTAAATATATCACTGATTAACACACTGACTTTTACAGCTGTTTTACAGAACATGTCATGTTTGCTGTGATCTCACATTTACACGCTTTGACCATGCGGAGAAGCACGAGATACTAAGTCATTATTTCGAGAAAGTTTCTCGCTATTTCGAGATACTAAGTCATTATTTCGACTTCAACTGTGGCGGAAATGGGCTTCCATAGATTCTAAACACAGATCTGAAAGTGTATTGTCCGGTTTAGAGCGGATGTGTTTACCGTCTGCAGTGCCGTGCACCAGCATGTATTGCCCTGGCTTGAAGTTGCTTGCCCTGCCGGTCACGGTGGAATTCTGCAAGCAAGCAAATCAACCAAATACGTGAAGAACTATTGATCACTGTTCATAATCCAAGTGTTTTCTTTCAGATCCACTTACTTTATATCTTTCCATGTTCTCCTCTGGGCGATGCATGTATCTCTCTGTATATACGGCATCTGGGAAAGACGCATTGTGTGAGTTAATCTATATTGCTTAAAAGGCTTTCCTGTCGCTCTAACAATAGAGAGTGCCGCTTGCAACATCAAGGTCATGGGTTTGATTCCCAGGGAAAGCAAGAACTGATTAGAATGTCAATGTGTTTCTTGAATGCAATGCAAGTCACTTTGGATAAAAGCGTCTGATAAATGCATGTATGTGAATGTAAAAGAAAATCCATACCATAATACTCCCACTTTGCAACGGGAGCCACAGCAATTCCACATTTGAACAGTCCACTTCCAGATCCCAGAACCATGGACGTCACGTAACCGCCATACGACTGAGCAAGAAAAACGTTTCATCATCAGTGTGACGGGTTTCAGTGTTCAGGGTCATCATAGATCTTATTACAGTTATTTGAAAAGTAAAATTCATCAAGCAAACTTTGAATGTTGGATTTGATCTTATCTGCGTTTGAAAATAGTTTATTTGAACACCTGTGAGTTTATGAGTTTAAACATGATAAACTAGACTGAAAAAATGTGTAAATGTTTAACAGATACACTCTACTAGTCAAAAGCTAAATAAATAGATTTATTAGATCAAAAATACAGTACGATTTTTGAAATAACTCTTTATACATATACAGTAATACCTCGGTTTATGAGTTTAATTCGTTCCAAGAGCGAGCTCGTAAACCAAAATGCTCGTACACCAAAACAAATTTCCCCATAAGAATGCACTAAAATCATTTAAATCGTTCCACACGACCACAAATGCCCATTTTAAATATTTTTTGGTTTTACCCTATTAATTGCAGTTAAAATTGTAACCATTAATATCTCATATAAATACTAATTAATAATTGACAATTAAACTCTAAAAATACTTGACAATTTACTGTAATGCACTTAGAGCAGTGTGCCTGGAGGAGAGAGAGGAGGGAGCAGGGAAAGCAAGGATTCAAGTGCAAATGAGTGAATTTATTATAATAGTGCAGAAAACAAACGAAGTGATAATCCAGAGTGAAAGTCATGGGACATGGGAGCTGCGAACGAATGAACTCACGGGAGCCGCGAACGAACGAACTCACGGGAGCCGCGAACGAACGAACTCACGGGAGCCGCGAACGAACGAACTCACGGGAGCCGCGAACGAACGAACTCACGGGAGCCGCGAACGAACGAACTCACGGGAGCCGCGAACGAACGAACTCACGGGAGCCGCGAACGAACGAATTCACGGGAGTGATGCAGCCAAACCAAGCTAAGCTTAGAGAATGATTGAGTTAAGGGTTATAAAGGGGTTGGAACCTCCTGACTGTGTTATGAGAGGCTGTCATTAGGATATTTCATGTAAAAATGCGCACAAGGATGCCGAGCGTTAGGACTTTTTCCACACAAAAATGCGCCTGGATGAGGGAAATTTTTTCTCGTACACCGAGACAATGCCCGTACACCGATTCGACCCTCCATGCTCCTACACCGATTTGCTCGTATATCAAGTCGCTCGTAAACCGAGGTATTACTGTATATGAAATTTAACGTATTCCTTTGATCTTTACTCCAGTCTAAAGTCTATGCCTTAAATTGATCAAAGGTGACAGTAAAGTTTTTTATTATGCTGTTTAAAAAAAAAAAACGACTTTCTTTTCATCAAAAACCTTATTATCATTTCCACAGAAATATTAAGCTGCAAAAATCAACATTTTCAACATTGATTATAATAAAGACCATTATTAATAAGGTCTTATTATTAATATTGAGCATCAATAATAATTAGGCATCAGCATCATATTTAATAGTCATCATATTATCAGCTTTGATCACAGTAATTACATTTTAAAATATATTCAGACGTTAATTTTTATTTCAAATGGTAATAACTATTTTTACCATATTTTTGATCACATAAATACAGCCTAGGTGAGTTGAAGAGACTTAAAATATGTGTGTGTGTGTGTGTACATTTGACAGGTAGTCGTCTTTTAATGCAAGCGTTGCACTCACCCAACCCCACATTGCAATTCTGTCTTTGTCAATGAAACCCATTTCAATGAATTTTCTGCAATTAAACAAAGTCACAAGAAAAGCAATTAAGAAGACATTCAAAAACACAATGTCTACACTGATAAAGTCCTTCTTTTGTAGATGATAGTTTGTCACTTTTCAAGTTGCTTTCAGTCAACTCAACCCTCTATCAACCTCGCTTGACACTCGCTCCGTGAGCATCTCCTTCCCTCTCGTAGGAAGCGATTCGACTCGCCTCTCATCCGTCTGTGAGCGCTACATCAGGCTAAATGATTCTACATCATCAGACGGCGGCAGCAAGCGTGTGCACATCGTGTCCTCCGCCTCACCTCACGGCCGAGATTTGATCTTCCACCTCGTACGTTCCCAGCCGCTCGTAGATGGCGTGCATGATCTCATCGCCCTGGAAACCACTTCCCCTGCCGTCAAAGCTGGCGATGACCACCTTCTCCGAGCTGCACAGGTACGTGGCCCACTCCAGGCGAAACACGTAGTCTGTGTTCTGGCTGGCCGGTCCTCCATACCTTTAATGGGACCGTGGAGAAAAACTATTATATTAGTCAAACACTAAAAACATCACGTCATGAATCAAGTTTTTTTTTATAAGGCAGCAGCTATTTGAAGTGAAAAAAGCATTTTTTCTTTTACACAAAGGTCATGGGTTCGATTCCCAGGGAAAGCAAGAACTGATTAGAATGTCAATGTGTTTCTTGAATGCAGTGCAAGTCACTTTTCTCCAAAGCTGATAAATGCATGAATGTAAATTTAAATAATGTATGAGCTATAATTAATTTAAACAAAAAACAAATGGCCATTAATAGGTTCAGTTAAGTATTTTTGGCAAAAACAAATACATATATACAGTATACATATGGAAATTGCAACTCACACTTGAATCAAAAGAGGATACTTTTTGGAGGAGTCAAAATTTGGCGGGAACATCATCTGATACCAGAAGTCTGGAGAAAGACAAACGACACAATCAGCTTCAGAAAAACATAATGCTAAATCATTTTCCCCTGGAATCCTTTAAAACTTACTGAATCCTGCGATCTTCATCGTGGCACGTTTGATGGTTGGCATCAGAATCTCAGTAGTCAGGATTTTTTCCAGTTTCTTATTGTCCTCAAGGACCTGAATCTCTGATCCAAAGAATACAGTATATACCCAAAACAGCTTATGAGTTTTGAACAACTTGAAGAATATTAAATGAAGACAGAAATGTAATTTTTGTGAACGATTCCCTTCTTTAGCTCATGCCGTAAAGGCGTAGTGGCACAAACCTTTAGCAGGATCTCTGCTGTCCATGAGAGTAAACAGCGGGAGTCCTGGGCCTGTGGAATCATCAGAGTTACCTCAGATCAACCGGCTTTCGTTCAGCCGTGAAAGTGTGTTCACTAACCATAGCAGTCCATCCGGAAGAAGGAGGCGTTCAGGCTGAAGTAAGCCGAGTTATACTGACACCTGTCCTGGTGCAGAGCACAGGTGACGCACTCCGGGGCAGAATGCCCACTCTTGCTTATGGAAATCCTGAGGACATGTTTCACAGAGACAATAAGGGAAGGGAATCCATACACGATTCAGAACAAATGAGTTCTTGCAGCTTTGTGTTTCAACAGTTTCTGTGTTTTCACTTTTGTATTAGCAATAATAATGTGTGTGTAAATCCTAAACTTATACTTGGCATTTAGTTTGTATGTGCGTGTCTGTGCATGTGCGTGTGTGTGTGTGTGTGTGTGTGTGTGAATCCTAAACTTATACTTGGCTTTTAGTTTGTATTTGTGTGTCTGTGTAAATCCTAAACTTGGCATTTAGTTTGTGTGTGCGTGTCTGTGCATGTGCGTGTGTGTGTGTGTGTGTGTGTGTGTGTGTGTGTGTGTGAATCCTAAACTTATACTTATATAGTTGAGATGCATTCAGATTGCATTTATCAAAAATTATTTTTTTTGTGATCCGCTGAAGAAATAACAGCAAACGTGTTTGGATCAA
The DNA here is from genome assembly GCA_037043235.1 of Rhodeus uyekii. NCBI lineage: Eukaryota > Metazoa > Chordata > Actinopteri > Cypriniformes > Acheilognathidae > Rhodeus > Rhodeus uyekii. The sequence goes on along the minus strand of JAWRVZ010000220.1, from coordinate 160,416 downwards.
CTTGAGTGTAAACGTCTCGGGTTACGAATGTAACCCTGGTTCCCTGAGGGGAACGAGACGCTGCGTCAAAGCGCTAGGGGAAGTAGTCTTCCTCGGTCACGTGAAGATCTGTGCAACCAATGAGAGACGAACGCGTGTCAATGCGTCACTGCCGGCGATTGCCGGTGACGTCATGAGGAAGAGCATAAGAGCGCGTCTGAAACCCGGGCGCGTGAGCATGAAGGCAAAGACGCAGCGTCTCGTTCCCCTCAGGGAACCAGGGTTACATTCGTAACCCGAGACGTTCCCTTTCAGGGAACTCGAGCTGCGTCAAAGCGCTAGGGGAACGCTATACCAACGCCACCTCAGTGACGCCGGCATCCGGGTGTGTCCCAGCTCACTGAGAGAGCACCCTGGTTCCCGGGGCGGCATCGAGGTCCAAATGGTAAAACCTCATAAAAGTGTGCGGCGAAGACCAGCCAGCCGCAGCACAAACATCAGACAAGGAGACTCCGGAGAGGAGAGCCATGGATGCCGCCATGCTCCTAGTGGAGTGGGCCCGGACCCTCAAAGGAGAAGCATGTCCCGCCGACTCGTAAGCTAAGCAGATAGCCTCGACTATCCACCTGCTTAGGGTTTGCTAGGAAGCTCGAGCCCCCACAGGGGCCCCAAAGCAAACGAACAGTTGGTCCGACTTACGCGAAGTGGCAGTCTTGAAACGTAAGCGTCCAGTGCTCGTACTGGACAGACCTTGTTCTTGCTCCTGCTCATGATCATCAAATGGGGGAGGGCAGAAGGCCTGCAGCGTGATAGACCGAGCCACATTAGTGGGAACCTTGGGGACATAGCCTGACCTCAGGTGGAGAAATGCCTTTGCCATCCCGGGCGCAAACTCAAGACATGAAGGGGCCACTGGAGGGCCTGAAGATCCCCGACCTTCTTGAGCGAGGTTATTGCCAGCAAAAGAAGGGTCTTAAGAGAGAGGTACTTAATAGAGATTCCTCTAGAGGTTCGAAGGGTGCCTGGGACAGGCAAGTCCCAAGCCGGCACCCGGGTCTGTGCCGCAGGTCTCAGCCTTAGTGTGCCACGGAGGAAACGAGTGGCTAGGGGGTCCCCGCCAAAGGACACCCCATCCAAAGGTACGTGACAAGCCGCTGTAGCAGCCACATAGACCTTCAAGGTAGAGGGGGGGGCAGCCCTGCCGCAAATCTTTCTTACAGGAACTCCAGCACTTTGCCTTACTTGACAGGTTACTTGGTTCATCTGCTTTTCGCTACACCAAGACATGAAGATCAAGGTGTAGAGTTTCCTCGTGGAGGGAGCTCTGGACTGAAAGATGGTCTCTACAACCTCAGCTGAGAGACCGGATTCTATGAGCTGGACCCCCTAAGGGGCCAGACCACAGCTACATTAGCTCCGGGCGGGGGTCAGCAACCCTCCGCCTAGGCCAGAACTCCCGGGAGCAGAGTGATGGGAGGAAAAAGCGTACAGGCGTAGCCTCGGTCACGCCTGTACCATAACATCCCGCCCCAGAGGCGCTGGATGTTTAAACGAAAGCCACAGAGGGCAGAGAAATTCTTACGGAGGCAAACAGGAGACCTGTGCCCTGCCATATCTGTCCCAAATCTGCTCCAGATAAGAAGGGGACCAAGAGTTCCAGCCCTCGGGGAGAACCCCTGGTTTTCAGCCACCACTGCAGGGGTCTTGCACACAGTCGGCCCCATGGAATAACGCTGGAGCCGCTGCATGGACCCTAACACCTCTAAAGTATCTCACGTGAGTGGCTGCCCCTCGATACTCTTGACGGCTGAACGAAGGCTTGAATGCACTCGGGGAAGAGCTGAGCCGACATGGCCACTGAGTCCCAAATGACTCCCAAGAAAGTGGTTCTCTGCGTGGGAGAAAGTACACTCTTCTTGGTGTTCAGCCTAAGAGTGTCACTCGTCCTTAACGGCTAAACGAAAGGCCTGGATGCGCTCGGGGAAGAGCCGAGCCGACATGGCCACTGAGTCCCAAATGACTCCCAAGAAAGTGGTTCTCTGAGTGGGAGAAAGTACACTCTTCTTGGTGTTCAGCCTAAGAGTGTCACTCGTCCTTAACGGCTAAACGAAAGGCCTGGATGCGCTCGGGGAAGAGCCGAGCAGACATGGCCACTGAGTCCCATATGACTCCCAAGAAAGTGGTTCTCTGAGTGGGAGAAAGTACACTCTTCTTGGTGTTCCGCCGTAAGCATCGACGAGAACCAGGAGTTCTTCCGCATGCTCAGGGTGCGTGGGCATCTCCCCGTGACCTTGATCGCGAAGCGGGTTACCTCTCAGGGAGAACCCCTGGTCTTTAGCCACCACCATGAGTGGCTGGCCCAGCTTAATGCTCTTAACAGCTAAACGAATGGCCTTAATGCGCTCGGGGAAGAGCCGAGCAGACACGGCCACTGAGTCCCAAATGACTCCCAAGAAAGTGGTTCTCTGAGTAGGAGAAAGTACACTCTTCTTGGTGTTCAGCCGTAAGCATCGTGAGACAAGAACCAAGAGTTCTTCCGCATGCTCAGGGTGCGTGGGCATCGCCCCGTGACCTTGATTGCGAAGCGGGTACCCCTCAGGGAGAACCCCTGGTCTTTAGTCTTAACCCCAGCTCCTCTGTGTGCGGGCACAGCACCTCGATGTTGTGCTGCTAACTGCGGCGACTTGGCCAGGGTAAGCCAAGTTGTCGACATAGTTTAGGACACGATAGTTCCTTGCAAGTACAGCGGAGCTTAGAGCAGCGTACACCCCTAGGTGAGCGTGCGGGGCGAGAGCGCCGGACCAAACACAGAAGCACTGATACTGGTACGCCTTCCCCCCTGAAGGTGAACCACAGGAACTTCCTATTGTGGAAGGATGGAAATGAGGGATTTATATGTCTCTGATGTCGATCGTGCCGGACCAGTTATAGGAACTGATCTGTACTACGATCCGCTTGAGCGTCATATCTCTTTGCATCAATTTAAGGGACAAAAATCCAGAATGAGCCGCAACCTTCCATCCTCCCTTTGGAACTATGAAGTAACAGCTGAAAAGCCCGGACTTGCTGTTTACGAGGGGTCCATACTCGATGGCCCCTTTCGCCAGCAGAGTGTCCACTTCTTACTCCATGACCAGAGCCTGCTGGGTTATTTTTACCGTGCGCAGGACCCACTGAGAGATACCGGGTAGCTGTAACCACGCAGCCCGGAATTCTACTAAGGGAACCAGCCTCTGCGGGCTGGTCTCTGGTACTAAGAACATATCCACCACTGAGCCGGGGCTGATACTGGAAACCTGGGTGGATTGCTCTAGGACCCTCCTTAGAGGGGGTGGTTTTCCCATGGCGGGCTGACTCTGGAGCTGCTCCTGGGATACACCACCTTGTTGCGGCTTGGCGTCAGGGCCGCTTAGTCTTAGCCTTCTTGGCGTTCAGGAGAACCCTCAAATCACCCCTGCAGATATGCAGATAGAACCTCTCGCAGTCCTTACAGCCGGCGTTCTTAAGCGCCGACCATGCATGCTCTACTCCCAAACAGATAACACACATAACATGTGTATCCCTATCCGTTATGGAACGCGGACAAGGATAAACACACAGTCTGAAATTCTGTTCGTCCGCTCCATTTCACACAATATTCCTGATTTTTAAAACTATCTTAGTCTCAAAATCACTCTCACACAGACACAGCACGCTGAAGACATTCAGAGCTGACGCGCCCGGGTTTCAGACGCGCTCTTATGCTCTTCCTCATGACGTCACCGGCAATCGCCGGCAGTGACGCATTCACACGCATTCGTCTCTCATTGGTTGCACAGATCTTCACGTGACCGAGGAAGACTACTTCCCCTAGCGCTTTGATGCAGCTCGAGTTCCCTGTAAGGGAACAATGAATTCATGAAAAATGATCGGAATGGAATTGGTTGTGGCTCGAGCAGGTCGTGATACCGTTGTTGAAGTATAGCAAAATAAATGACTATTCAAATAAAATCCTGAAAGAAGCTGATGCAAAAAGGCATTTGTACTTGTAAAGGTTTCTCTGTCCAGGTCTTCCCATGTGTTCATTACTCACATAGTATCTGTGGAAAGAGCAGATTTTAGATGCGTGCAGGAAAATTTGAGCATGAAGACACATGAGAAGCTTGTGACAAAACATACGCATTTCATACGCACATGGAATCTTTGGTTACTTTTGAGATGTATATCACTTCCCATTTGCCCGAGGTGATGGGTGTTGCTGTTCCCTACAAAGAAAATACCAACTTGTGAAGCTTGTACTACAGCATTTCTTTGTGTATGCTCTTCAACAGTTATTGGCCAAAGGATACAGCTCATTATAACCTGTAATTATCTCAATTTTGCACAACAGATCGTAACAGGGATTGCTTACATTTTCAGCAGCAAACATTCATTTTCTCTTTGGTGAGTTCATAATATTTTTCAATAAAGAGCTCAAAGTCATGATCCAAAACAACTAGCTCTGAGAATAATCAACAATAATCTTCTATTTGCATATACTGTATATAATTACAGCCTCAGTGCTCATGGTAAGTCTGTTTTGAAAGGTTCATAAAAAAATAATACATTACTTACAGCATTCACATAGTGGAGATGTTTGTAACCATTGGCATTGCTCATAACTTTGTAAAAACTCATGTTATTTGCAGCAAAGTAAGGAGCTGAAGGAAAGTACTGTGAGGGGAAACACAGAGCATTACGTGTTATAAGGTTTCATGGCTGCATCTTTAGTGTGAATCGGGATAATTTGAAGATTTGATGTGATTGCTGCACAAACTCACCCGTCCAACCCATCCGGTTTTGCTTTTTTGCTCAAATTTCTGTAAAAAAAAAATCAGATTAAATAATTTGCTGCTTTATATCGTTTATATAACAATAAGCAGGTGAACTGGTAATAGGTGAATGTATCAATTGATGGGTAAAATAAGACCTTCCAGCAAAGGGTCATGGCTCACGACGTTGTGCCAAATTTAATGAGAAAACTGCAGAACAATTCAAAAATCACATTTCTCAATGCAAGATTTCAAAGGATTTACGTCTATCGCCATCTACCCTACATAAAACTGTGAAAAGATTCAGGGAATCAAGAGAAATCTCAGTTCATGCAGGGCAAAGCAGGAAACATTGCATGGGAAACCATCATTACACTCTGCTAAATGCTGCCACATTGGCTCTGGACTGCTTTAGGGAAGTGTTTTGCACATGCAAAACTGCAACAATGTGTAACCTCAATGCCCAAACGCTTAAAAAGGTGACGTGACGCAGCGGTAAACGTCTCTGTTCTAACTTGTTTGCGAGTATTGCAGCCATCAAAATTTGTTTATATTTACAAAATACAATTAAGTTGGTCAGGGAAAATATAGATTTATATATCTTTTCTTTGTACTATCATCAGTTACATAAAGCTTGAACAGAATGAACAAATCACAGATTCTTGATTTTATTCCATTTTTACAAACCTTTCTTTGATTGGCTAGACCAAAAATAACAAGAGCATCCCTGCCTCAGGCAATTACGATGTTGATTCTCACCGAGTTCTCTTTCCAGGTGGTGCCATCGTAGTCGTAGATCTGCAGAAGGACCCGGTCCTGTCTGCGCGGCAGCCACTGAACCGCCAGTCGCTCGTCTGTGACCCAGGTGACCGTGCTCAGATAGTGATCTCTGGGAAAAGAGCAGAATAAAAATGACATTACGCTGAACTCTAATGCTGTGAAAGCTTATGTTTCAGATGTGAAGACGAGAAGAACGTCAAGTCTCATAAAAGACCGTGAACGACGAGAGAGAACCATCTCTGGATTTGCCAATGTAGTAAAGTTTGTTGATAAGGGAAGGAGGAGGCAGGAACCAGAAAACACTCAACACAAACTTTAGTATCAAAATAAGTAAACACTACAAAACGAAATTAAAGGGGCAGCCCCTCATGGACTCCTGCCCCATATACAGTCATACCTTGAGATACGAGTATTCCGAAATACGGGCAAGCCTTCGAGCAAATAAAGATTTGAGATACGAGCACGCTTACGCCTACGCTAGATGTTCGAGCACTCGGAGCTTTTTAGAGGGCCGGAACAGTTTTTTCCCCCTCTTATTTCTTATGGGAAAAAATTATTTGAGACACAAACAATTTGAGTTACGAGCTCGGTCCTGGAACGGATTATGCTCCTATCTCAAGGTATTACTGTATAAACAATAAAACGCGACATCATAAACTCCAGGCCTAGTCCTCTCTCTTGTTATCCTGCCGGAGCTCCTCCGTAAGACTCAAGAGCGGTGTGGCACGCAGACGACGCTCATTAGCCCTCGCGCCACAGGCCTTGCTCCGTTCCCACGGCTCTCGCCCCCGCCCTGCTGGCCACAGAGGCTTTGTGTGGAAATGTGAAACCAGAAACATAAGAGGGACAAACCCCGATCCGACAGATTCCGGTACCACCACTTCTGATTGTTTGGAGGGGTTTTCCACATCAATCACAAACAGCTTTGCTCTGGGAATAACACAGCCTGCCTTTGGAAGCAGAACAACAGTTTAGTAGAAAAATTAGATTTAGTAGCAATATTTGACAAAAATGTAATGTTGAAATTTTAAAAATTCTTTGTATGTCCAGATAACAAATATGTCCAGTATTTTTCTTGCGGGCTGTAACATTTTTTTCTTATATTAAATGATGACGGGTAGATTTGCAGTAGTTTGTGAATTATAAAGGAAAAGAGAAAAATATAAAAAGTCATGAAATAATTAATTTAATGTGAAAATCTACGAAACATTCAGATATTTACTTTTGGGTATGGGATAAATACTGTGGTGGGGTACTGGTCATTTCCATACAATGAGTATTCAATGTTGTGAACTCCAGTGTCATTAATTTGCAGATAAGCCAGATATTTCCCCTGCGGAGACCACCAAATGGCTTCGTTGGAGGCAAAAACCTCCTCTATTGAGCGAGAAAAGATGCAGATGGATTAGCAGGTATCAATGAATGCATAGACATATAAGAGTGAGTGAGTGTGTGTGTGTGATGAAGTTACCTTCATAGACCCAGTCCGGTACTCCATTGAGAATTTCATTGACTTTTCCATTTTGGGTGACTTGTACGGCTTCGGCAGTGGCATTCCTTTTGAGGTAAATATTATAATTCCAGACGTAAGCCTGTGGACGATGAATGGTCATTAGCATTGACCACATCAAAATAATCGGGCTCAACTGGTATATTTTGATCCCCAAAATAAAAAATTTATTTTCAGAGTACATAACGGTATATATTAGTGTATAGCAACTCATTGGGACTGGAAGGAAACATACCATTTGTTTTCTCAATAGATAAACAGATTTTTAACAGTACTATATAAACTTGTCTAGACATATCTACCATAAGCTCTGAATTTAAGTGATGTACTGTAATGTTTTATATGCTTATGGAAAGTAAGCATCTGGAATCAAAACTAGGCAAGGCCAATTCACCTTAATTTCTGTAGCGCTTTAAACAGTAAAGAGTGTTTCAACGCAGCTTTACAGTGATACACAGGAAAATGATCAAACTTCATCAAATACGAGACAAATTCAAATGCTGCTGTAAAGATAACAGTGTCATTATTCAGTTCACTGTTGATTTAGTGCAATAACTGTGTAAAGTTAATCAGTTATGAAACAAGTTCAATTCGGCTATAAGTTATTCACTTTGAGTCAGTTCAATGTTGATTCAGTTCAGTTCAATAACTGTCAATGTTGCAGAATTTGTCGAACATGAAACCAAGCCGAATCAGCTATATAAGAAAACACTGGAATAGAGTTATTGCAGTCAATAGTATTACTGAATATTAAAGGGTTAGTTTACCCAAAAATTCGTTCTATATTTACTCATGTCGAAACACAAATGAAGATCTGAGAGATTTCTGTCCCTCCATTGACAGTTAAGCAACTTCCA